>OZ020568.1:9634508-9849206 GCA_963971475.1 Chrysops caecutiens
CGCTAGTAACGTTGAAAGTCTTACAAATTAACAAGTTAAAAATAAATTTTTTAACTTAATTTATTGATTAAACACATCGTGAGAGTAATTAAAGAAAATTTCATCCACCGCATTCAATTTGTGTTCAACATTTGTTGAAACGCACTTTCAACATTTATTGAATGGTCAATTTTTATCAAAACAGGTCAACGTTTTTTGACGTTAAATTCAAATTTTAATTTTAATTTTAATGTTTTCGTTGGAAAATTTACTTTTAATTGATCGTGAGAACTCTACGTGGCGAGCTTCTTGGAAGAGTCTTTAAGGAATCCATTGACTTCGGCAATTATTGCTGATCGTTGAATAGGAAAAAGTAGGTTTTTCTACTAATGGACGGTGGTGATAAGGTTAATAAGTGTACAGCGATTAAAATTAATAGTTTTTCTACTTCCAAATGACACAAACTTCGAAATTTATCTACTTCGAAGACGTTCTACTTGGGATGTATGTCAATGATCGTTGAAATTGAAGCCGTGGGACATGATTTCGTTCAGAACAAAAATTATTTTAGTGACAAAATTTGAAAAATCCAAAACTTGAGGGATTTATTTTCTTGAGATCCAAAGAACTAAGAGCTACAAGGAAATGCCGTTGATTGAACTCATAAAACGTCGAGTGTTACAAAGATTTACAACACGAGCAATGGATTTAAGACCACAACGTTATATATCACGAACCGATAATGGTATCCTTCGCAATTCACTAAGCGATTAATTGAATCTGAGAAAACGTTTCAATTCAATGTCAACAAGACAATTTTCACATTCCAGTTTTTCCGCCTTTTTCACATTTACGAGCGTAATTTAAAGCACAAAACGCTCGATTCAAAGTGCAGTGTCAGCGTTCTTAAACCAAAGAAACGCGCATTGAATTTAATTACCTGAAGTTGAATCAACTTTACTGTCTGTTTAATAATTACACCCCACGAATAAAGTGATTACTATAAAATGCAAATCACCCAGCATCGAAGGCGTGTCACTAACTTGGCGATTTATCGCTTTGAAGTGTAAAAACTTTTATCAAGTTTAAAAATCTCTCCTGAAGCTCTGTACTCAATATTTGTCCTGTACTATTTCCAATGACAAAATTAATGGCGTTTTCATTAAACACATGCATCCGGTTCAAAATTATAAAACACTTACTCCAACTCATTGTAATTATCAAGTAAATCTGTTCAATATTATATAGCACCAACTAAGAGTAGCTGGACACAGATTTATGGGCATCTTCCATTTGCTATCGAGATGACTTCAATTTGGTCTAGTGATTAAGTCTTGTGATAAATTGCGGATAACCCATTGGTATCAGTTAATCCAGTTTACTTCCTTACTTCATTCTATTGACAGTAGCCATCTTTTATGCGATAGAAACTCGTCGCTGCAGAAATAAAAAACAAAATCACTCCGCACGCCTTGATAAAGTCGTCGGAATTAATTTACAATTCTGTCAGACGTGTGCCACTATTCTTTCTCTTTGCCTCCTCTTGATAGCGGGTGAGGAGAAAACTTTTATTTTTTGTTAAAAGAAAAACGAAAAATGTAACGTTGAATTTTTTATCATCGCTCGTTTGTCAATTTACTTTCCTGAATTTGAATTTTGAATTTTAAAAAATTTCTTTTTTCCAGGACGACAATATGAGCGATCAATGCAGTCTGACACAAGCTGGTCTTGAAGAATACAACAGCAGATCGTACTATGACCAAGCAGTGTTTCATCACCAGAAACAATCATCGTACGCCCAATCGGAGGGGTATCACAGTTATGTGTCCAGTTCAGACTCAAGTTCGGCGACGCCATTTCTTGACAGGTAAAAATAAATTTTTGACAACGTGGTGTTAAATGTGAATTCGATTGGAATTTCTAGCTTTTGTGTAGCACATAAATTGTCACAAGTGTCACAAGTGTCTTTCTAGCCAAGAGAGTGGGCTTTTCCGAAATTTATTTAGCATTTTTAAATTTTCCTCAAATTTTGAGGGACTCCTCCTTGGTGCTTCTAATGTAATTTAATGTAATTTCCGATTTCAAAATGGTAAACTTTGTCTGTGGAATTTGTTATAATTAGCATCCGCCTCTATTGAACGCCGAAAGGTATCAAGCCGAGAGGGCAGTGTCTAGTAATAGAAAAAAACCACTATCGATTTCACTGTGACATGTTGAAAGGCGAGACCGAGCTGACAGGTTTGGCAGAAACGTCAAAAAAACGTAACAAAAAGTCTTGAATCGACAATTGCCAAAAGCGTTTTAGTGGGCTTTGAAAACCGCTCGGACATGCCACTAGGCGATGCAGGCTAGTCAAGACAATTCTTTGTCCGGCATTTGTTTTTGGAAAGGCAATCGCCTCCACTTGAATCAGGGCAATTTTCTGACGGATTACTTGTTAATTCGTGACGTCGAACATGATCGTAATCAGTTAATAATATCTATCGTGTAACCTGCGGTCGTTATCTTGTAGAGAGTCTATTGATTTTGATACCATCTATGGCAACAATGTGCGAGATGCACAAAAGCACTCACACACACACAAATAATCGGGGAGAATCACTTTTGAAAGGGAAAGTTTTGAAAAACCTAAAATTAAAAATTATTTTTCTTGTAATCCATAGAAAGTACAAATCAAAATCAATCTGCTACTCTTCATCAGCTAGGCATCAGGCATTTGGCTTTAGGTACCAGCCACCAGTATGCTTAATTATAATAAATTATCCCTATTTTGCCAGTTAATTACATTAATTTTTTATCTAATTTTTTATTTTGTGATTAATTAAAGCGAATTAAAACGAAAACATCCTCGTGACTGGGCGTTTGACTTGTCGTCATTCCACGGAAAACCTTTTTCAATTTAATGGGTTATTGATGTGGTTAGAGATATTATGTTTACAAGATTTATCAAATAATATATTCGTAAATTGATATCCACATGATATTTCACAATAACTCATCAATTTTGTGGTTTTTTCGACTAATCAAAACATCAAAATCAAAATGGCTTAGTTGCGTCTTAAGAAAAATTTAAGATTCTTGGAAGATGCTATAAATTTTATGCGCTTTATGGGAAACAGTCGGGATATTCAATTAATATGTGGCTAGCCACATGTGGATGTTGTCTTGGTGTTTTCTTAATTAATTTTGAGTTAATGTTTTGGAAATTAACGTCTTGGGAGGAATGTCTTGGAAATGAATTTGGGATCGGTTTGAAGATCAATTTTTCAATATCAAATTTGTGCTTTATTGCCATTAATATGAGGATTCCTTGAACTGTATCATATCAGTTACAGAAGAGTAGAGGATTCATATCCAGTGTTCTGTTTCAATAACGCATTCAATAAGTTGATCAAATTATCAAGATTGAAGTGATTCAATTTGAGTTGAATCATACTTCCGGCTATGATGCAAACCCAATCCTTCACCTCAAGTTAATTTCG
Organism: Chrysops caecutiens; assembly: GCA_963971475.1. Taxonomy (NCBI): domain Eukaryota; kingdom Metazoa; phylum Arthropoda; class Insecta; order Diptera; family Tabanidae; genus Chrysops; species Chrysops caecutiens. The sequence continues at coordinate 9,637,970 of OZ020568.1, forward strand.
AGGTTATTCCACCAAATCAAGCCATCACCAAAAGTTGAAGACAAGTGAACATGAAAATAAGCAATTTTTCAAAAGAAAGCTCAAAGAATTCGTTTGTTTTTTAATTGCTAAAAACAAACTTTTCCCATTTAACAAATTTTTTGTTTTCATCTTTTTAAGTAATTGCGACTGCACACGCTCAAGAAATTTTGAGAAAAGCCCATTTGAACAAAATATTTTCAGGCATTTTTTGCGAACGTGAAAATTTTCAAATGAAAATTAGAAGAAAGTCAAGTCGTTGATGTCGGCTCGGCGTCTTCAAGTGAATTTTGTTTTTATTTTTTATTTTTAAAAACAATTTTTAAAGAAAACCCGCAATTACTGTCAACAATCTGTCAACATCACTTGGCTGTGATTTGCATTTGAAATTGTTTTAAGTAGAATCTCTCTGCGAGTAGACAATTAGCAAGACAATTCAATTGAAGATGGCTCCGAAAGCTTGCAAATAAATTTCAGTAGAAATTGAGAAAGTAGATAAGCTTTGCAGTATCGTGATATCACGACGTTCACCTTTAAGTTGATAAATGCTCGTCCCTCAAGTTCAGTTCAGTCCAATGTCAAAGCACAAAAGCTTCAACACAAAAATTTTATCTTCAGGGTTGTTGCATATAAAGCCACAAGAACGTGTCCAGCCCTTTTAGAGTCACTCGCCACAATGGGATAATCAAAGAACACTGCACAAAAGCTCAAGCTCAATCAAAACAATGTAATTTTCTGTTAATCAAAGCTCAATAAAAGTTCGTGATGGAAATAATAATATTTTTTTGTCTTTGAGTTATCACCCGAAAAAACCCAAGCTTCTCGCGCAATTACAAGATAAAGAAATTCTTTATGGACGTGATTTTGTTAAAGCATGAAAGCTTAATGAGTAGCTTCCGATTTTATTAGGAAATTATTTTGATTCAAGGCTTTTTCGTGCTTTTGATTGAGTATCGGATAAAATGAATAATTGGCATCAAGCGGTGAGTGCTGAAAACGTCCATGCAGGGTGTCCCGCAAAGGTGTTTTAGCTGTAGCTTCTGAAGGACAAAAGTTCTAATAGCATTAAAATTGCTTCGACATATTTCGCAAGGAATGCGTTTCAATTTGAAATTCCTTCTCGCTTGAACTTTGTGAGAAAAATCACAGATGACCGAGTGCACAGCAAATGACGAGGGGTGTATGAGTTTCTGACTGACGCAATTTGTGTCATCATTTTTTCCTTTTATTTTTTGCGTGTTTTGATTTGTGAAAATTTTCAGATGAATTAAAATTTGATTTTTGATTTCATTTCAGATTACGGCAAGAGAGTGAACTGTTATCGAGACAATCGCACCACTGGTCACAGAATGACCTCACAAACTCATCAAATGTGAGTTCAAACAGTCCGTCAAACGTCAACAATGATAACAACAGTTCAGAGAGCACATCATCCACAGAAACGCTCAAGTGGTTAGGGTCAATGAGTGACGTTTCGGTAGCCAGTCATGCCACCAATTCATCAGCAATATCGGGATCAGGTAAGGGCAATTATAATTTGTAGTGTAACCGATTGAAAGAGATAACGAACAGACATCAAGGTTTCGAAAAATGGCGTCTGCATTTTGTAATTTGTATTTAATGTTTTAATGCAACACCTACCTACACGTGATGAAGCGCGTTACAGTCTTCAACATTATTTAGTTGGTTTGGTTATCTTGATAAAGAAAACCTTCATCAGACAAAATCCATCCGTTGCAAATCGATAAACCACATCTTTTTGAAGTCAAGAAGAAAAACCATTTCCATGGCCACCATTCAAGAATTGAACAAAATGTAATTGTTCAAATTGAAATTCATTTATTTAATTGATTTATCTGATTTGAAATTGATTCAATGATTGCCCATTGTCTTCAATGCAATTTCTGCATTTTAACTCAATAAAAGCGAACTTTTCAACCAAATAAAACTCTTAATCTCACCTCAAGGATCTGGGCCTCAATTTCAATTTCTTGAAGAACTTCAATTTTATCCCCATAATTTTTGCGTCAATACAATTTCATCGATAACTTAAAACTCAATAAACTCGTGAGTGATTTATGAGCCAATTCAATTCTTGAATCACTCCACATTGAGGTCAGTGGGTACTCAAAATCTTGAGCCTACAAGATTTATACTCATTCAAACGTTACTGGTGCCATCTGTGCAACAGATTTTCCGTTTTCAATTTTCTTAAGTTTAACAATTTCTCACACGCATTAAAACTAAACCTTCAACTCAATTTTTTATCAACTACAATATCTGATTCATTTAAATTATTATTGAAACGACCAACATTGAATAAATTTAACGACATGTTTGACTTTGGATTAACTGAAACAATACCTTGTTTGTTGTAATTTTTGTCACACACCCATGTTCTTAAATTTAATTAAAGTGTGATTACACTAAACACAATTCAAATACAATCAATCAAACCTTAATCGGGAATTGTTATTTATTTATTACACGTTGTTATGTGACAGAAATTAAAATATTAAATAAAATCTCATGAGAAACTAAATGCATCATAAAACTAAATGCATCCTCCACATTTCTCAAAAACTTTTCCAGTCGCTGAAATTCATAAGAAACTGAATGCAAGAAGGATATGAGGGAAATGAGATTTTCCATCCAGAAGTCGGTCAAATTTGTCAAAATTCTCCCGACTTGTTCAAAATCATAAGAAACTGAATGCATGAGCGAGACAGTATGGTTTTGCGGATGTGTGCTTGTGATTTTTTCACGTGACGGTTTTATTATGAAATTTTTTTACGATCGATGGCGTCCAAGGCCGTCAAAGTTCAGACGATATCCACAAAGCAAAAAAAGGAATTAAAATATATTTCTCTGACCTCACACGAAGGCAGCATTTTTCAATGATAAACAAAATTCAAACCAGATTTACAAGATGGCGAACAATGCAAGATGGCGTACCTTTAGCTAGGTGGTTTCTATGGCGCATAAGCTGACACCGCATAAAAGTCTATTGTGAAACGCCGACAATTGATTGTGGAAAACCCCAAACTCAATGACCTTTGATTTTTCTCGATCACAAATAGATCATTTTTCATAATGTGAATTATGTGTTGATCCATCGAGTGTCACATTCGGGGTCATGAAGGTCATGATATGCAAATAATTAATTTTCAAATTGCAAAAATCTCTGACTCATCCTAGATGGATTTAGAATGGTGAGAACTTCAAGTAGTAGAAGTAGATCCTGATGAGAAGATGGTGGAACTGATGGGATTTGTTGAGAAATGGAAATGATCATTCAATTTATTTGATTTGTTAAGACCAATAATTTTTTCTACGTCATGTTCTGTGGTTTCTGTAGATCAATCGAAAATGTATCACTTTCATTATCAACTAACATTGAATTGTTGGTTGGGTTATCCAGTTGTTCGGTTGGTCGTCATGGCCGTCATGTCGCCGTCTCGGTTAATGGATTCTAGAGTGATTTAAAATAAAATAAAGTTTCTTCTTCTTGTTCATTTGCTCTATGTTAAATGTACAGCACAATCAATCAAGTCAGAAGCTAACATTAACCTGAGAATGTTGTTTCACATTTCGTTTTTATTTTTTGCCAACAAAGTCGCAATTAAATTGACGAATGACTGAACAAACAAATAAACCTTGACATGACATTATATTTGCATAAAATAAAAAAAAGGTTAAAACCCTTCATCCCTTTTAACCGCAAAGTGTTATTGAAAATATAAAATGGATGTATGGCTTCGGACCGGTTTGATTATATTTTTTCAAGATGATTCTCTATTCAAATCCATGTCCTGATTAATTCACTTACAACTTGACAGTCACCTGCATCTTAATTGATCGCCATGTTGGTGGACTTGATGTACAACCTGATCTTGGCGGTGCAATGATTCCGTTTGGAATAGGATCAAGAAATTTAACGTTTCGTTGTTTTAAGGCTAATGACACAAAGATGTCGCTTGTACAAATTTCTATTTCGAAGATTCGCTCCGCTGTCGAATGTAAATTTTTTTCTTCTCACTTTTCTCTCTCGCCATTTTCTGTTTGTTTTTCTTTAATTCTGAAGTTTGTGAACATTTGAATTCATTCAATCACAATTGAACCATTGATCATATCTAATAAGTAACCGTTTGTCCAAAGTAATGAAAATTTTCCAATCAATATGGCGTTGCACAAAAGACGTTCGTCCATCATAAGATGACCAGCAGAAAACATTCTTAATTAAGTGGATAGCACCAAAAGTGGATGTCTTTGAAGTTAAGCCGAATGCGAGACGGGTGCGTAACGAGTCGTTTCAAATATGGATCTACTTAAATCAACATAGATAAATCTTTAACAGCATTTTCCATTTCATCGGAATAAATCCTGATTGCTATACTAACTTCCAGGAAGATAGTTGTCATATATGATATCTCCTGTAGAATATAATTGAACGGTTGTCGTAGAAAATCTACTTTGACAAAAGTCAAAGTGATGTATAGTCTATTTAAAATAGATACTTTAACTACTTCAATATCCAGTTGATCATATGGTATTAGCCTCATTCATTTGTTTGTTTGTTGGATATGCAAGAAAAGACTTTTGATCAAAGATCGATCAGGTGGAAGAAAATTTATTTTCCATTTAAACTAAGCCTTGCGATCGGATTTCTTGTCGGTTTGTGTTCATTTTGTGCTTTTCGTGGTGCCGCTATTTTGCAAATTTTCCAACAGAATTTACTCCTACAGCATGAAGTGCATTAATAGCTTTTACAACATCTACATCGTGTACAGCATGCATTCCACTGTACGTTTTAATTAATTAATTGTAGATCTATAGAAATGTTTAGGGGAAATTTCAATTTGAAAATGGCGTTTAGAAATATGGCGCCATAACTCCTGCAGCTTTGTCGTGTGTCCAATACCTCAAGATGATTGTCTTGTGGAGCGTGATTGAGAAGATGATCGGGCAGGAAAAGTGATCGGATATCTTGACATAAACGCGTATGTCTCATCATTGTCACAAAAAAGCGTTAAGCGCTTCATGTGGGACGGGGATTAAACCGCACAATAGCGATCGTGATGTTTTGGTAATGACTTTGAGTTGGAAATTGTCTCTGCGATTTTGAAAGTGAAAACGATCGGTAATTTTGTGAAGACCTTCGTCTTCGTGTTCGTCTTAAGAAAATCTTATTAACGTCCCTCCTACATGGTAGTGATCACAATTAGTTTGGCGATTATCTTTGAAAAACGTTCATTTTTCGTATGACATTTTTTGTTACCAGTTATTGAATCACAATTATCACCTGATAACATGTTGCTTTTTGAATTTGCATTCTGATCTGTTGTTTTGATAAAAACAAAAACGGAAATTACCTTTGCTTCTAATTTGATCTTGAGCTACAGGCATTTGTTTTCTTGAATGTTGCTTCATTCAATGGAAATAATGGGAATGTGACTATCTGTGATTGAAACATCAAAAACATGTTATTGTTCGAAAGTGAAATTTGTCTCAAAGGCAATTAACTTTGGTATTTCCTTTTTCGAAAAATTGTACCATAAAATTAAATTTCCGTGAACATGTCACATGAATTCACTGCAACAGTAATTCAAATTTGAATCGAAAATATTAACATTTCATCGGAAAAATACAACACGCAAACTGACGATGCGACAAACAAAGAAGAAAAACACACACAGACGTCATTTTGAAAACTATCTAAAAAAATTCCAGTCAATTGAGAAGACAGTTATGGGCACAAGTTGAGAAGTCCAGATGTGTACTGTGCGGTTCACAATTTCTTTAATCCTCTAAAGAGAATCTTCTGAAGCGATTAAGAAATATGGCCGCGGATAACTGTCAGGATGCTATAAATAGAAACTTAAATCTTTTTGACATATTGTCGGCTTAGGGAAATGGATATGCGTGAGATGTACAAATGGACAAATCCTGCTCGTGGTAGTGGGCGTTTTTAGTGTGAAATGTTGAAGATGTCGATGTGTCTTTCAAGATAATGAAATTAACTCGTATTTTTTTTCTTTTGCAGTTTCCTCATCATCCCAACTGATCGTCCATAGTTCGCGGGTTCGAACGCCAAAGCGTCAGAACAGTGAAAGTGTTTTGTATATGAACGACGACCAGATGAGTGTGACCAGTGAGACTAGTGGAGTGAGTAGTAGTAGCAGTAAGCCAACACTGTATCAACCGCAGATTCTACATCATCAACATCAATCCCAGATCCAACTACAGAACTACCACCATTCTGGGTCTGGAACTTTAATGAAACCCACAACTGGTGGATCGGGTGAATCGCCAGTCTCGTCTCCAGGGTCGACCACATCCATAGCGCCAACGTCAGTGACCACAGTAGCTACAACACCAACGACACCACCATCGACAGCTTTAGCGAATTCTTCTTATCGCAGCAATCACAGACTCTTCCCGGTCAGTACCTACGCAGAACCGGTAAACGGCAGCAGCGCCATCAACGACTACCAGTCGAAACAACATCAACATCACCATAATCATCACCACCATCAGTACCAGTCCCAACCGTCACCGCCACAACTCCACTCCCAGTCCCAGACGCCTCAACCGCAACAAATGCCTGGCATCAAGTAAGTGTTCAAAGATTCCCTAATTAATTGATTTGTGGCATTCACTGGTCTTATGCTAATTGCTCCATCGCCGCTTAATTAGACGGTACATGCTCCTCCTATCGATGTTGTCTCCTTCAATTGGAACGGGCGTTCATCAAACGCTTCAAAACGCCAAGCAAATATCTCTTATCAAAATTATTCTCCATGACCGCTATCTCTTGTAGATGTAGATCCGCCGCCGTAGATCAATCAGGATTAGCCTGCAAAACTTCGTGGAATGAGGAAGTCTTGGCCTAATCTCTCTTGGATGGAGTGCGAAAAAACTTCGATCGATTAGACGATGATCTACACTGATTTGATCATTCGAATGTGGGACGTATTTCAAAGACCAATCTATCAAAATATGACTGACCAAGAGATGGCGCTGAGTGGTGTTTTCAAATGTCTTCCAATAACTTTACGCTTATGAATATCACGTTTAAAATCTAGTAGCTGGTATTCAAATTGATCGCGTTCTCCATGCGTCAAATTTCTGTAGTTGATCAGCTCCTGTCAGTTGAAGCTTCCTTTTCATGTTGGCGATCGGACTAAACTCTCCTAACATGAATCTCTGAAATTTCTGAAATCGATCAGTTGATCGTACAACCTTCTCCATTGATCGCTTCGATGGCGTCTGTTTGAAATGTCTTATGAACGCTCTAAGAACAGACGTTAGTACCTATCTGAGTAGGCTTCTTAAATCTTCATTCTTGATGATGCTAATGAGCACACTCGCAATGCTATCTTCCGTGAATCATCGGAAGTCGTGGGAAGTCTCATTATTGATACACTGCGAAAAGGTTTGAGAACCCAATTGACGCTTTTGCCTCATGAAGTCATGTTTGTCCGTTCGTGTCGAGGTGCTAATGAGTGCGTAATGAATTCTCGTTTTCCTGGGCAAGTCTGTAAGTCAAGAACCTTCCGGGAATGACGTTGAAACCATTTTTACAAGTTTTACGCTCACGCTTTCTTTCCAATGAAATGAAATTTAAATTTCCCAGAAATATTTTGTCTTTGTCAAAGTAAAGTAAAAGTCAATAGCTTTTATGGTCAATCAAAGCGACAGGTATATCCCCGGAAATCATAATCAATCATCTGTGACAGCGGCCATTAGAAGAATCGGTGCCTTATTTGTCCTGTAGTCTTGAGCGTAGATCAGTTAGCATTGATTTGTGAATGTCATCTACAAATATGACAAGAGAATGAATTTCTTATCAATTCCAATTTCAGGTTGTCACCGTCTCAAGCGCAGAATTGGCAATCTGTTGCTGATCGTATCAACGACTTCGAGCGGCAACAGCAGCATTTGTCTGTCCATCAGCAGTCGAATGTACACAAGTACACCTACATCGATCCAAGTAAGACACATCGAGTGTCGAATCCGACACTGAAAGCGTTCCAGAAAAATGCCGTCCAGTCGTACTTTGAGCGGCAACAGCAGAATTCCAAGGAGAATAGCAAGAATTCCTCGTACTCTTCAGTATCATCTTTGTCATCGACTTCACCAGCGAATAGCGTCAATGGAAACGGTGTCAGCAATTCTCCGCATCAACTCCAACGTCCGCAATCGCTTCAACTGCCAAACGCGCCTAAAGAAGTGCCAATGCCCCAAATCAGGAGTTCCCTACCGAACGACTTTGGCAGATCGAGCATCAGCCTGAAGAGCTCCAGTTCCAAGCAAATGATCAACAGTAGCTTGATTATCCCGCAAATGAGTGAAGACAGTTCGTACACCGACTGTGGGATACCTCCGCCTCCTCCGCCGCGTTCGAGGTCACTGATGCCAGTTCGACGCTCCTCCTCAGCGTCGGATTACTCAGAGTTCCGGGAAAACTTCACTAACTCCATGGAGAAGACAAGTGTCATCGGCACAGTGTCCAGTCCAGAGAAGTCATCTTTCAACGATTGTGGCGTTCCGCCTCCACCGCCTCCTCCTCGAGGACGCACGTCGATGCCAGTTCGTCGGACATCATCTGCTTCGGAGTACGCCGCTGCTCGCGATAAGAACATCCAGTTGACGCAGAATCTGTCGAAGGATCTTCTCGGACCAATCATCATGGGCCCGATCATCTCTGTCGACGATTGGGTTCCTGAGAGACCTCCTAAGAACCCGCATCTTCGTATCCCCAGTCCGGATCTTCCACCGCCGCCAATGCAAGTCGTCGACCCTGAAGTCAATTTGACGAATCAAGACGAACCACTTCCACCACCACCTCCGGAAATTCTCCGCCACGTTCGGCAAAGTTCGGAAACTGAATCACCTAAACCTCCTTCACCAAGTCGCCGCAACAGCTTTGCCGGTTCGCCTAGTCGCAAGACTGTCTACCAGAGCTCCAACTATGACTCGCCACCCATTCCCAAGAAGCCGTCCGCTGCTGAAATCCTCCAGTCTCGACCACTCTCAAGCCTCGCACAATCCCACAAAGCTCACAAAGTTATCCTGAACGGAAAACTGGAGAGCCCAGCCAACGTAAATGGGCACCATCCAACCACACCATCAACACCAGTCACTCCCGGAGCGCCTCAGTCGCCTCAAACCGCTGCAATATATCCTGGACATGGGAACTCTTTCGAGTCACCTCGCGCTGCTGACATTCGGATGTCCGTGCGCAAACGTGCACACCACACAGCATCGCCATCGCCAATGTCTCCTGATTTGAAGAACGGACCCTCCAAGCCGAATGTCTTTAACCTGAAATCACCGCCGCCACTGAAACCCAGAATGCCCATCGCGGGACAAGAGATGCGAGCATCATCTGTGGCCATCAACAGCAAATTAAGGTAAGTCCTAACGTCATGACCTGTTCGTCCTTCCGACGTCAATTTCAATTTTGTCCGTGTCTCATTAAGGCGTCGTTGGTGACAGCTCCACCCTTTTGGTGTCACCGGCTTGGCCAAACCCATTTCTACTTGACACAAGAAAGCCGCCATTGTTGCACTTTTCAAATTTACAAAATCCAAGAAAAAATCCCAAATCACGATTTATTGCACAACGCCCAACCGACGTCGCGTTACAAAAAAGTCCGCGCACGTCAGACTTGTGTCATTGTCACACGCCGTATCTCCCTCCCGATCGTAGCGACCTCTCTAATGCAACAGGAAACCATTTGCGGTCTTATACAACCATCGCTAGGTTTGCTCAATGCTTGCGCTCTGCAAAAACCGCGCGCTAAATTTTGACCTATTGCGGAAAAGGTCGTACGATGTTGAGCACTTTTCTAATTGAAATACAAAAATGGCGGTGGCCATGTGCGACGTACATGTGTCGCGCAGTCGGTTAGACTCCAGACATCGAGTGTGGTGTGGCCCAAATGGGGCCCAGCCCGTTTTGTTGTAATAGCGCGCTGTTTCCCGGTTGTCAGAGGTCACTCGAATTGCTGACGCCTCTGGGCTTGAGTTCTGGATCCATCAATTGTAATTTTGCGTCGCGTCAATTGTAATTTTGCGAAAAGTGACATTTCTTGTCATTGCTATTGCTTTGCGTGTGACAATTGACGTGTGACGCGTGGAATGAAGCGCGTCATGAGGCGTCGCGTCGATCGCAATCGCGTCATACGCGTCGGGATTTTAACAGCTGCCGAGACGCTTTGCATTCTATTTCCACCCTCAGAGCTTGATCCAGTTCCAACGCTTTATCGCCTAGAAATAAGAAAGACAACGTCGTGTGGGCGTTTTGACGGTTTTGTCAATGTGAGAACAGTCGTGGCCAAGCGATGGAAACGCGTTTCTTTCTAGAAATGGATCATGCTTCAAAGAAGGAGTCTGAGCGTTTTGCCGCTGATTAGATTTCTGAGATAAGCGTCAACCGCGCGGCATTGGCCGCGAACAAGTAGCACGAGTCGCTGCGCTACAATTTCCATTCTAATTTGAAAAATTTATGTCAAATCGTGATTTCGCCAAATGTGCGACCGCTCAAAGTCACAACAAATTTGCCTTAGTATTATTTATGTTTTAGCAAAATCGACTGAGTGTCAGTCCGGCATTTTGTCAGTCCTAATTTTCATACACGAGCTTTTTGTCGAAAAGTTTAAATCGAATTCGCTCGGAGCGAAGTTAGTTTGACTGCTGTAACGATTGACGAGGGCATGCCCGTTCCATTTTCTAAAAAGTCGAAACCCATGACCCTGTGAATTGAGAATTGATCAACTTTCGTTAAGTTGAATAGATCTACTTTCTGAGATGGTGTCAACTTTGGGCGATCATTCAGGCTTCTATTCTGTTACTATTGTAATTCCATCTGGATAGAAGAGGTTGTGATGCTCCAAACTCAAGTCGAAGCTCCAATATTGAACAAACTCCACTTTGCAACATAGGAAACGCTCCACGAAAGATGGAAATTTTAAACGCCGAAATGTATGCAATATGGTGATCGCACTGATGATTTGATCTGCACCGCGCCAGAAAGCTTCTTCGTTGATGAGTTGACCCCAACTGCTTGGAGCTCGAACTATCGATCGGCTGTGCTCCAAGAAAGCTCCTCCGTTTTGTTTTGATTCTCGACTTTCGTGCGTGACTGATCGACGAATGAATGAACGAACGAAGACGCTTCGAAGTCTCATAGAATTTCCGTTACTTTTTCAAGTTCGATGACGTAATCGAAAGCTCTGAAAATTGAAAGAAATTATAAAAAAGACAAAAAGCAAATGAAACGTCTTTCGTCGATTGTTGACGATTTGCGCGATGGGAACCGGTGTTTTTTCGCCGCTTTTCGCAGCTTTTCGCTTGTAGTTGTGAAGCTGCGCATTTTCATCGTTTGAGCTTTTTGTTTTTTGTCAGACAATCTGTCAGTTAAATGTTTCTGCTGAAGCTCGTGACTAACAAATTTCAATTTCTTCAATTTCTGTGCACAAAATTACGCGGATTCAAAGCGTGAAATGTCGACGAACGCGTTCAAATGATCGTGGAAAGTGAAGAAAGTGCATGTTTTGTGGAAAATGTGAATAATATTTTTGATGAAATTGTTTTGAATTGTGATTGACCGTTTTTTAAAGTTTTGAAGTTTGAACAAAATCAGTCGACGTTGACGACGCCCAGCGATGAACTCATCTCCAGCCGCAGTTTCGTGTTTCAACCCAGTTGGGGGTTTGTTCAGGTTGACAACTACTTAAATACAAAATTCAAATTTGCTTTAATCAAAAGAAAATTATTAAAACCCAAAAACAAAATAGTTACTATCGACATTTCTGTCAAAGTCAGTGACAGCTTGCATCTGCGCCATCTCTATTTCTTCAGCTGTGTAAATTCTGAAGCTGTGGTCAATCCAATGTTTGTCTGCGCCATCTCTGTAACATCAGAAAACAAATTCTGAATATATGGTAAATACTGTGACGTTCCTTCATTTTGTTTTGAGCAGGGGTTCAATACAGTCTGTTAAGTAAGATCGTATACAGTGAAATCTGAAGCAAAGTTTATTTATATTGTTTGAAGTGAAACTTTTTATGGAACACTGTAGGAGTTTTGGCGTGAGAGTTAACTCGTAGAGCTAACAAATCTGTTAAAGTCCTTGTGTTTTTCTCATTAACATTTGCTTAAGCAGAGTGAGAGAGGCGGAAAAGGCTTACGAAGATTCGCACAAAGCGGAGACGCCGAGAATAGTTTCACTTCTGACGCTGTTAGTTTTTGACTGACGCATTTTCAGTTTTTATTTTACATATATGAGGAAAAAAGTGTCCACTAAATTTTCGGCATATTCATCGGAAAGCGTCCTCAAAATGCAACGAAGATGACCTAGCTTATTTAAACTAAATGCACGTTTTCCTCTCAGCCTTTACTTTATGTAGGACCAAACATTCTCTATTGGATTGGCCTCAGGTGATTTTGAATTGTGATGATTCCGTTTGTCATTTTCCACTATAAGTTCTCCATTTCTGAAAAACTGCCACTGGTTTTTCCGACAAAAGTGTCTTGCTATTACCATAGTTTGAGAGCAATTAAGAAAAGGTTACCTCTCACTAAGTAAGAGGAATTAAGGTTGTGCATACAAACCAACTACAAGTTAAGCTGTATACGATCTTACTTAACAGACTGCATGTTTCAAGACGACAACTTTCTGGAAACTCCCAACTGCGCCATCTCTGTAAAATAAATTTAAAAATTTAATTCAACACGGTGGCGTATGTGACATTGACGTGATGATGACTTTATGAAGAACATGAAAGGAGAAAATGTTGAATGCTCGTGACCGGGAATCGAACCACGGACCTTCCACTTGACGGGCAGATGCTTTAACCACTGATCTCAAGCAACTTCCTGTTAATCAGCGCCATCTCTGTTTCATCAATGCAACAAATTCAAAATCCTCATTTATAGTGGGTTGAGTGATCATTTGATTGTTGAATTTTAATGGATTTAATTGACTTGCCAATTCATTTGACCAGTCAAATCTCAAACGAAACATCAATATTTGTCCGCGGAATTGATTAAATTGAAATTTAACGAACATCTCCATTAGACAATTCAAATTTCCGTCATATATCATATGAATGGCGTAATAATCAATCAATAAGTGCGTTTTGATAAAATTCAAATCAAACAATCAACATTTGCCAATTCACTGTCAACATCTGACCATGTTCTACTATGACTTGTCGTTGTCCGTTCAATCGGTTGTCATGACTTTGACATAGAGATGGTCATTGAGTGCGTCAATTAAATGAACAACAACAACAACAAGAGCAACAAAAGTAACGTAGAAGCTATCGTTTCTGAAACAATTGGCAATTCCAACAAGACAAACAACAAGAAGATGTTTCAAAACCAAAAGTGTCTTTTTTGGAACAACAAACTTCATGTTTGATGTCGCATTGTTTAGTTAGTAGTTTCAGAAACACACATTCAAGATTTTTGCGAAAGTTCAAATTGATAGTCGTGTTTGATATCGCGTTAATTGAAACTTTAGATCAGTGAAAACTTTGTTCGAAATAGAAAACATAAACTTTTCTCTAATATAAATTAAATTGAACAATAAACAACGATGAGATGAAACAATTCGATAAAGAAATGTTTGTTAGCCAATGTGACAATGTGGCCACATTGGACACATGTCCTTCTATCAGTTCTAGTATGTGAAATAATTCGCCGTAGATCAAGTTGATCAACATTTGTGGTGCAAGAGTTGTTAAATTTCATCTCATTGTTTCTGGTGCGTCTTCTTCACCTTGTTTGGGGGGACAGGAGTCAGGATTGTCTCATTTAAAATTGAATTTATTTCACAACAGTGCCATAGATAAATTTGTCTCTTTGTTGTCCATGTAAACGACATGTCAATTGATTGTTGTTTGCATGTAGGATATCGAGAAAGTCATGTCACTTTGACATGTTCATTGGTTAGTTGAATATGACGGAAATTAGTGAAATGTCACAGCAATACCTTGAAAGGAATATTAAAAGTTTTATTCTTGATTTGTCCGGACACTCACAAATCACACCTTCGTGCAAATTGCAATGTCGTGACAAAAAGCGTAATTCAATGAAACAAAGCAGAAATTTTCACTTTACCTACAAACATATGTACCTACATATAGGTAATGTCACCCGCAATGACTGAAACCCATTCCTCTGGCTAGTGCCTTGTCCTACAGTATGTTGACTCTCATGCCTGTCTAGTGTCATTTTTTCTCACGTTTCTACGTACATCAACAAGATCTATCATGAGAATCATCTTTGGCCACGTTTCTTCTATAAGATGCAAGCGTCAATGTGCGAATAAATTTTCATTTTCATGATTTCTACCCTCGAGCACGTCAGAATTCAATTGAATTGGAAAATAAATTGGAAAATTCTACAAACACTATTATACTAATTCTATAACGGTGCAATTGTTTCACCTTTCATAATCGTCTTTGAGGTTAACTTGCTCTTGGACTTGTATGATAGTTCAAAGAAGAAATTCAAAATGCCGCAACACTTTTTCAAAGTCAATGGTAATGTGGACAAATATTTGTCCAATGAACTTCTGAAAGTGCATTTATCAAAGCTATTTAAATGACACTTTTATTGCGAAATGTGACACCAATGAGTGTCAACATTCACAAATCACAATTAAGCGGGAAATTTTCAAAGTCACACGAACCAAATGATTTAGGATCACATCACGCTCAACATATTCAGGGAAACATCACTAAATTCACGTCCAACATGCAAACCAACGTTTACAAAAATTTCAGTTTTCACCACAATTCCGATAGATGGAAGTACATCGGAGTGTCTTGATTGAAGTGACAAGGTCTTGGATTGTGGTTAAACAAATGACCGAGTAATTGTGCCTGAATACTTTAAGGAGACACGATTTCTGATTCGGTTAATGATACCCTGGAACACCTCTAAGGTCACTTTTTGGAGCCACTCAATTTTTCATCAACTCATTTCCTTAAACAGTACCTACAGTACCGTACCTACCTGAAAACATTGACATGCTTTAATTATTTCGGATTGTTCATTTTAATTGGCGTGAAATAATTAACAAATAAAATTAACAAAAATTTAAATGGCACCGTTGTAGATGGCTGACGGACAAGCTAACCAAAACAAATTGCAAGTGAAAAATTATAATTCATTCAACAAAATTTTTTCACTTTTAACTATTGACAAGTTCATTGAAACTTTAAATATTAAAAACATTAACTTAAAAACTCAACTCCGTCTTGTGGCAGAAGGCCATAGTGTTAATTTTTTTGGTTCGGTGTGATTAAAATTAAAAATTTACTTAGAAATTAGTTCCGGAATTTTCGATTCCAATCTGACTTTTAACTAGATCCTCCATAACAATCCACGTGTCATTAATTCGGATTTCAAGATGGAGGCCGTTTCTGAGTGGTACCTGCGAATTGATGTTGGTTCGATCGTGCGGATCGTTCTATTAGATAATTGATAGGATTTTCTCTTCCAATTTGCACTGAAACCTCGATTCTGAGTCGAATGCCTCGAACAGACCACACAGTTTCAACTGGTTCATGACGTTGTTATGACGTGATAAGTTCAAATTTGTATGGGAGAACCAATTCAAGACTGGTTCAAGGATCACAAAATTGAACCAGTTCAGACGGGTTTAAGTGAGTTTTGAATCACGTTGGCGCCATATTCCAGAAAACGGAGAAATGAGAAAATCAGAAATTGTACTAGAAATTTATTAGTGGCACTCCAAACTTTTTGATGGAAGTGACATTTCCTTTCAAAGAATGTCTCATGTTTGTGTCTTCTCTTACGAGAGAGTCAAGAGGATCCATCAGAAAGAATTTTTCCGAAATGTCTCCTCCCAATACCTTATCACCTCATTTTTAGGGTTTTGTACCGATAACGGTCCGTTCGTTTGTCACAGGGCTGTATCTCTTGAACCATAATAGGAAGACACTTCAAATTTTCACAAAGTGTGTACTATTATGGCCGCTACAACATCTTCAAATAATTTTTCCATGTGTGGGTCCGGATATTTGAAAAGGTTCTCATTCGAATACAACAATTTTAACTTTCTCCTATAGCGTTCTAACCTAAACAGAGACAAAACTGTTTGCAATGAGTAATGGATTTCAAACTCCATCTCCAACTTGAAATATTTGTTTATAAATTATCTGTAAAATTCGATTTCAACTTTCATGTGTTTAAAATTAAAACAGAAAAATTATAAAATTATAAAAATGTAATAAAATCGTTAAAAATTCAAATCCGCCATTTTGGTAAGCAAACCATCGACCATGCACTTCTTCCATCTGGCGGAAAACCAGTGAACTGCGGTACAAGTTGAATTGAAGAGAAGAAGTTTGATTGAATTCTTTCAATTTTAAGAGACACACTGTGCAGTTGAACACAAATGTTGAAGAGAGCATTTAGTTGAAATGAAATTGAAAGTGAGGTCTCCCTCAGCTACGAAAACAAACACTGTCTCTTCTGTCGAGTAACTCGTGCCAGTCAAACGTGCATCTGCCTCTATAACCATCTGCGGGCTAGTAATCTCTCGTTCAACTTCACGTCAATTGTTCAAGTACATTGCGGTGCGAAACTATTTCAACTCGGCATTCGTTCAATTCGAATCGACAATTTTTCATTTTCAAGGCGAATTTTGCGTTTAAACACGTAAAAATTAATTACCTGTGAACTTTGAATTGTTTTCTTAAACAAAATCAAACGATATTCCCACAATTTTCCAAAATGAAGGCTTCAACTTGATTTGCATACTTGTACCAACGACTTGTTTATTGGTCAAGAAGAGCTTCTCAACCATTAATTAATTACTTCTCAACGTCGCGTGCTTGTAATTAGTCGTGTGTTGTACAATTCCAGAACGAAAATTGCATGTTACATGCAGAATGTTAGAATTTCACCATCTGACACACGCAATTGAATGCATTTTGATCAATGTTTGTTGAATAACTTAACGCTGTTACTTTCAAAATGACCCACATTTCAACATTTTTATTCAAGTTTCATCCCCATTTCATATGTCATCCCTTATTTCGTTCATACTCAATTCATTTGTGTTCAAAATTGTCCACAAAATGAAATTTCCTTCAATTCAACTTGAATGAAATTGAATCAGGTAACACGGATGGGAAACGTTCAACTGTCAAGTCTGGCTGGTACTCTTCACTTGCCAAGGGAGAATCTCTTCACATTGTCTTGCTCTCTGGATCTGATGGTTTTTAAATGATTCCATATTGTTTTCCTGTACACAAACGCCCCCACTTGACCTTAGAAATGCGCTCCAACCGAGTAAAATGCACTTTTCTCAGTGAAAACTCCAAATTCCCCCTTGAAGAGAAAGAAAACTTGATTGAAATTGTTTCAATTCTCTTTCAAATCGATTCTCTCTCCGTTGAACAGTCGCAAGCGCAACCGATCACTTGTTTCAATTTCAACTTCAGTCCGATTGTCGACTTCAAAGAGAACGGTTAGTCAGTGCGTGTTGGCTTTTAAAAGTTCTTTTCTCTTGCATTGATCGTGTCACACTCAAATGACGCCGCAATTTTAGTCAAATTCGAGTGGAAATTTGTGAAATTAACGGAATTTTATTAATTTAAATTGAAATTAAACAGTTAATTGCGTTCAAACGCAACTCTGTGCAGTGCAAAAACGCAGAAACAAAACGTGCTGATCTGCCACATGAAATGCACTCCCAGACGGGATCATGCCGATCGATTGGCTTAGAAACGTCAGATTTTTCAGGTTTGAGTGGAAAATTGAAAATTATTGTGAATCAATTGAAATTTAATTAAAATTATTAATTAATTTAATTACGAATAAACGTGTAAAAGTTTTGCCATTGTGTTTGTGTTTGTTTGTTTGTTTTGCGTCCATTTCGTGTTTTGTTTGTGTGGATTTTGTGTCAAATTCGCGTCCATTTTGTATTTGTTTTCAAATTTTTCAAATCAATAATTTAATTAATTAACGAAAAACTTGAAATTTTGTCAATTTCACCAAATGCCGGCGAAATGTGGACTGCAGAAAAACCTCCAAATGTCAGTGACAGCGGAGAGAATCGTTTGACAGTTAGAGTGACATTTGTTGTGAATTTGTTGCGAAATTTTCGACAATTTTTCAACTGAAAATTGATCAACTGTTATTAAATGAAATTGCGGATATCTGCAATCAAGTGTCAAAACAGGAGAAGTCACTTTTGATTGATTTGACGGTACAATTGTACTGAAGTGTCCCCGTATCAACAAGTGTTGAAATCAAAGGAAATTTAAAATTTAATTAGTTGGAATTCATTTCACTGGAAAATCGGGAAAATGGTTTTTGGCGGAAGGTTTCGCATTCGAAGGTGACAAGATTTTTGTGTTTTACTTTTAAAACTAACAAAAATACAAAATTATTCACCTTACTAACATGATTTCTTAAATCAAATTTTGCTCTTGTGCTTGTACTGTCAACGCTTGCACAGAAGACGTTGCGTTGCGTTCGACTTCATGCATTCTGAGTGACGTTGCGTTAATTGGAACTGTAGGATATTTCTAGTTTTCCTTTTCGTCGTTTGATTTTGATGGAAAATTTTAACAAAATTTTCTTTAAATCAACCTTGAATAGTTCTAAACTTATTTGCAGTTCAATAGCTTTGAAAATTTGTTATCAGTCCAACATCATCTCTACTGCTCGGACAAGCAAAAAATTAATATTATTTTATTTTGCGTTATAACCAAAACACGATTGTGATCTTATCAAAACCCGATGAATCTGAATTTTTCAGAACGTGTTATTAGAAGCTTCCCATTGTTTACTTGATACCTGAATCATGTTCAGGTAAAATTCATTTTTGAATTCAGGTAGAAAGAAATAAAGTTCAATCAAATAATATATGAAATGAAGTTATCCTTATCACTTAGACTTAATTATGTTTCATAATCCACACCCAAAATAACTCTTATCACAATAGTGTTTACATGAATTCTTATTAAATAAAATAGAACACACCTTTCAGTGATTCAGTCCAGCTGGGTTTGTTATCAAAACAAGAACAAGCTTCCGGTGTACGTGCAAATTACTCAGGTTTCTCTTATCAATTAACTGGAATCACCAACAGTGGTGATAACAATATCTTGTAAGCACGACCATCCTCTTATTTTGATAAAAACTTTGCAAACTTGATAATGGAAAGTGACTCATCTCCTCAATTAGAAACACATTACTGCACATTAGTGTGATATAAAACCGATTATCCGGTGATAAGAGATTTATTATAGTATAACAAAAACACGAATTTACTCGTTAGCCCTTAAATGTGTCGGTAAACATTTACCAGAGATAAAAGGCAAATCAATCGTTTCTTTGACAGGGAACAGCAAATATTTGTCACATTTTTCCAATTTGGTCATTTTCATGAGGTAATGCTTATTACTGACCTAATGGCCGTGAAGCAAAAAATGGATTTCATTCACCGGAGAATGGGATTCACTCTCTGAAAGCGGGGAAAGTTCATTTTGTGTAGATCAAACTCTTCCTGGAAATGAATGTCATTTAACTCAAGCGGGGAAAATTCATTTTCTACATGACGTGGTAACCATCTATCAATTTTTGATTTTTGCTACTAGTACAAAAATCCTTTATCAAGTAGGTATTCCTGTCTTCATCCAAATGAAATTTTCAAAATTAATTTTCCTGAATTGTCTGAGTCAAAATTTCCGAATCTGTTCACATGAAACCGGAGAAGTGATTCTAAATAATTCAAAAATAAATAAAATTAAAAAGATGTTCTGCATAATTCCACGAGATTTCAATTTGTCAAGCTTCCCGCATGAACATGGCGCAGTGTCTCCCCTTTAAATGAGAGTGGCGCCAACATTCCCCGGCCACTAATAACTGAATCTCAGTGTCACACAAATAAACAAACAATAATAAATGAAGTGAATTTTTGCATAATTGAAAAAGGGAATTGAGTTGAAATGTTCGCCCACATTGATTTGAATTATAAAAGCGCGTTTAATTTGTTATTAAAAGACAATTACATGCCTTTAATGTTTTCAAATTACCAATTTCATACCAAGATTACTTAACTTCCTATTTGTGAGGGATTTTGAAAGTATGAAGCCACAAAAAACATTGAACTGTTTCTGAGTGTCAATGATTTGATCGTTGAAAGTTCATTTAAAACAATTTCATGTTATATAAACAAAACCCAGTGATGTTATATAAAGGAATCATGTTTAAATGTGACTAAACATTGGGAAATCCCTTCTGCCCACCTACGACGATGTCATTCTAACTTTGCTGTGACTTAATTACCTTTCCCGAAGCGATTTTGAGTTTGTCCAACTTCAAAGCAGAAATTGATTGGACACTTCCTGAACGGGTTATCATCGTCTTCAATCAAATGCAAGAAATGAATCAACTGAAACAACTGAGAGACATGATCAAAATGAAAGAAATGAAAGAGTTATGAAATATTTTTGGTTCATGTCCAACGAGGAACAAAACTTCCAAGTCGACCACAGACGTGATAGGAAATGTGCCCCCCTCTAATATCACATTCCAGCGGATCCAGCTATAGGAAGCACAAGTTTTTTAATTATTTTAATTTAACAACAACAGTAACAGCAAGAAGATAAACTTTTGTTAACACAAGAAGTTTGTTAAACCCACAACGTGCCGATTTGGTGCAGCTTT
Source organism: Chrysops caecutiens (assembly GCA_963971475.1). Classification (NCBI taxonomy): domain Eukaryota; kingdom Metazoa; phylum Arthropoda; class Insecta; order Diptera; family Tabanidae; genus Chrysops; species Chrysops caecutiens. The sequence goes on from OZ020568.1 coordinate 9,658,714, forward strand.
TCAACGACTAGAATGCTAATGAGACCTCATTTCTTTTTTGCGCGCGGCCATTTTGTCATCTGTCAGGTTGTGACGCAAGCGAAGAAAGTGATTTGCGAGAGTCTTCCTTAATTGCTGGAAGTCATTAAGTATTATGAAATGTGCACGATCATTTTGAAATCTGCATCAAATATGGACGCAGTGGGCTTTGGTTGATAGATTCACGTAACCATGGGTGATGGATTCATGTGTGGCTTGTGAGTGATGAGTCTCATAATTCTAGGGACACATTCCTGAGAGATAAAACAAAACGATCATCAACAGAAATGCCTTTAATTTCAGCCAAGAATGCGTTGAGTAGAAGTTTTTTGATGAAAAAGGAAGAAAAACGTTCGCTGTGTGATCTAAATTCCAAAAATAAATATTACGTTCCACAAGACGAGGCTGTTTGGGTGTGGAACGTAAATAGACTTAGCCCAAATCTAATCCCAAATTAGTACGGGTTTTTAGTAGTTTGCAAGTTTATTAATTGAAATTTTTCGTCATTCTCAGATATAGATACAGTCCACAGGGTTGATCTTCATGAGACACTGTGGAACGTAAATACAATTTATGTATAATAAGGTTTCCAATTGGGATTTTTGGTTTTTATCATGAAACAATATACTATTCCCGAAGAAAACCTTCATGAGGGCCTGTTTGGGCCATTGTGTGGAACTCATTTTGAGACACGATCATCCCTCCAAGTCAGTTGTCGTAAAAAGGAAATCCCTCCAAGAATGTAATTTCTTATCTTTGTTCCAAAACAGAATCTTAAGTTCCACAAATTTGTGTGGAACGTAATTTAGTTGAACCCAAATCTTGTCCACATTTAATGATGGCAACTTTTTGGAAATCGTTCTTTTATTGTTAAAAATCTGGTTAAGATTTTTAGCATTCACAGTAAAAAAATTACAATCCACAGGGTGATTTTCATGTGGAACGTATTTCATGTTAGAATAGATCTTCCGAATAATTCGCTTGTCACATGGAGTTGAACTATTCTAAATGTTTATCTCTATTGTAAAAACCAAAATTACGATCCACAAATGTGAAAATCCACATCCCACATTTTGAAAATTTTTAAAGTAGAATGATCTTGGTGGGGCGCCACTTAGACAATTGTCTAGACGTTATTGTTCCACTCGATCCACCAGTAACCTAGGCACTACCATATCTTCTTCAAACACATGTCCATCTCATGGCATCGATTGTCGGCGTCTAGTACAGATCAATAGAAATCTCTGCGGAATTAAAAACAGTAGGCCCTTTTTTAAAAAATGTAATTTTATCAAAATGGAATTTTAAAATTTCCCTCCAATTGTTTCAATTTGTTTCGCTGCCGACCTTTTGACATTTTGCCGATCGTCGTAGAATTGTGGATCAATTTGCATTGAATTCATACTACATTCAAGGGAAGCAGTTTGTCTCCCTCGATCTCTTGAAGGGACAATCAAATTCCGAAGTACTAGAAGTGTCACTGACTACACGACAAAGTCACACTTAATGCCAGAAATGTCACAACTATGACAGTTGTCGTGTCATGATCACGGCATGACGGTTAATAGGGACAAGGTAAAAATTTGATTTTGTCTCAATTAGTGTCTTCGAAAGGTTATCAGATGAAGTGCCGACGTCGTTCAATGTGATGTCCGTGATGGGTTTTCAAGATGATGAGGACAAAAATCTCCCTCTTAATTGGACGTGCGGGTGTTCTTAATTAAAGAGGCAAAGCTGCATCATCTTGCTCATGACGAAAGTCAATAAAGCCAAAGTAAAGGAACTGTTGCATGTTAACGTGAAATTCCCTCAAATCTCGAAGCAGTATCTAGTCGAGGGAATATCTGCTAAATGAAGGATAGTACCTCGTTAGATTTAACGTCATTTTCTTGAGTTTAACGTTCTCCCGTTCACGATTTCATTAGTTCAATCCATTTTTAACATACTGAAGCTAATATCCACTTAACTTGTCCATGAAATCTCTATGGTTAATCAAAGCTGTTAACTTTTATTCAACAAACTGTTGCAGAAGCTTTGTTATAAAAAAGCTTCTTGGTTCTGTGATGAAATTGATACGACCAACGCTTTATTGGCAAATTGAGAAGTAGCCAAATTAAAAGTAACTGTTCGAAGAATGGGTTCTTGGTTTCCGGGAAATTCATGTTCTCGGGTTTCCGGGGAACTTCTGACACAACTGAGTGTGTGAAAATTCTTAATTGATTTAAGCACTTTGATTTAAAATAAAAGAGTAAAGAATCTTTACCCTCTAACTGAAAGAAGAGACTCCAACTACTGACACAGACTGAACGATACAGTGCCATCTATAGTTGAATAGAAGAGTTCTTCGATGATGGACAGGGATTAGTTAGAAACTGTAATTCACATTTTAGGCTGATCCAGGTAAACAAAAGTGGAGAAAGTTTTGAAGGACAACTTCTGTCTTCCTGATTGGAAAAAATGTTTGGCCTCAAATTGGAACCGTCAGCACCATCTGCAGTTGAACAGAAACATTCAAAAATGAAGTAAAGGAGTTTTGGTTTTTAGGGACTTCAGCCACGAAATTAGGGAGTATTCCCAGTTCATATGTTTCATCCCTGAACCCTTGCTAGTTTCATACATTCAGACTTTCTGGGTTATTTTAGAAAATTGTTATTCATGTAAAGAGAGGAGGACTCTTATCCGTATAATTGGTACACGTGCCTACATGTGGTTCCTTCCAATTTTCAGCAGACAACTCTTTCTACATTTGATGGATGGTTGAGGACAGATATCACCTTGAATTTTCAGTTCGCATTTAGGGGAAGATGCCATCACAAAATAAGGGAGAGTCTCGTTTCAAAATGTTTCTATCTCAAATACTTTGTGTCATTCATGCAAGCAGCGTGAAGACTGATTTTAGGAAACACTCCTATCCCTACAAAAGTGCTTGTCGAATTTGATGGGACAACAACATCTGGAAAAGTCTCGTAAGTCTAACACTTTTTAGGGGATTTTGAGTTATTTATAAAACGCAATGGGATATTCCTGGATTCCAGTCCCTTGTGTTCTTCACTCTGCTCCCAGTTTTTGATTTATGGTGCTTTTCCTCCTTCCGGCCGTTTGCCATGTTGACGTTGAAAACACTGAAGCACACCTTCACGTTAACGTGGTAATAACAGTCCACCCTCACGTTAAATAGTACGATCAAGATAAGACCCCCAGTCATATTCCGATTGCGTGATCCAGAACCACAACATGAGGTCATCGCCATTTCAATTCGCCCATTCTGAATTTATTTATCGCTTCAACCCAACCGACCACATCGAAATTCTGTCGACGATGGATTCTATTTTCCACCTGCTGTCTATCATGGCATTGTTACCATGGTGAGACAGGTGAGTTAGCTGAGCTCTCGGGTCATTCGGGGGACGCCAGGGACTGTCCCTGGAAAATTCTATAAAAGTAAAATAAAGTATTCCATGCTTCTGTCCCTAGTTTCTAGTTAAGACAAAGCCAGCATGCCTTTTTTATGGTAATTTCCACGGCAAACGTGAACCCATACCCGGGGAAAAAGGGTTCCCTGGTTGAAAGGTTCCAGAAAAAATGTCTCATTGACTCATTTCAAATTGATAAGCAGTGCCCCCGATGTGTCTGTCTCCCAACGGTTCCCCTAAACTCCTCGTCTTCGTGTTCTTGTTCGTGTTCGGGCAATTTCAATGCAAATATTGAAGTAACTGAGTAAATTGAAGTGACTGCTGCTGCTGTTGTTGGATTTTATGTTAATTAAAGTTTTATTTTTTATCATTATTAAGTTTATTTTACAAAATGGTGACTCTTTATTTTGTTTATCACGACATTTTTTTTTTGTTTTGTTGTCTTTTTGAAATACAAAATGGTGTCGTGCTCAACCCATTTTCGTGGGTTTTTCATAATGGGTTTGTTATCTTGTTTGACTATTTTGCAATTAATTGTTCGTTGATGAAGAATTGGGACGCCAGTTGTGGCGGTAGGGAAGACAATTAGGTTTTTCGAAAACCTTTTCCTGAAAGTTACTTCAGACCAACAATTAATAGAACCAGGTTTTTGAACTTTGACCGAATCTCCAAAATTTTAAAAGGACTAAGGGTAGCCGCACGCTGGACGCATTTTCCTGCGAAATTTGCTCGTACGCACACGTACGAATACGCACGAACGATTCCAACATTAAAGTAACCATGGGAGTGCGCAAACTGTGTGCGAATTAGTCGTACGTATGCGTGCGTGTACACACGACGTCTGAAATGAATCCAAACTTGTTCGGATTTTTCGCGCGAATGGATGAAATTTAGGCAAGTTTCTTTCTTCAATTTTGGAAAACGTTTACGCACGATACAAGTTCGTTACAACCCTTACACAGTGCGGCTATCCTACCCTGTTCGACTAGATGTTTTCCTATAAGAACCACAAGTTCTCCTGAAGTTTGAAAGGGATATTTTCATGATTCTAGTTTATGACTTGATAGTCTTTGTGACTCGTAGAATTGCTTCAAAGCTCGCTCCATTGTTATCGGGTTAAGAAGTGTCATGCGTGTTTTCCTGGAAAAAGTTCCGTCAAACGATAATCACGACAAAAGCCCGTCATCCAGCAATTCATGTGTGAACACGAATTTCTCCTAGTTCTCATGTGGCTGACGTTGACAATAAATTACAGGTAATTAATATGCTGGTAACATGCTTTTGGAAAAATAACAAAATAACGAAAATAAATATCCCCTAAAACTTGAGTATTCTTTGTTGTGTCGCTACAACCAGCTGTGAGTTCTAGTTTTGGTTCGGGTCTCGCACGTACCAGTCAGATGCCGTGCAATTAGCTCACCTTTGTTTCGAGTGACGTCTTTGTTTGTCCCGGGGTGCCTCTAAGGGAGAAAGTTTAATTTCCATGAAGCTGAAGTTTCTCAGAACTTATGAATCGTGTCCCTGCAATTTTCACTTTCAATTCATATCCACTTTCACTCACAATCAGTAGACTTTAGGGCGAATTTTGTCCCCAGTTTCGGTAGTTGGTTTGGACTTGAGATTCACTTAAAACTGTGACGCTTATTTTATTTTCAATAAAAGTTTAATAAGTTCAAAATGAGCTTGTCAACAAACAAACCAGTTATTAAAATTTTACGTTTCCATTAAAAAGCACAAAATTGCCACAATTTGAATCAATTTCCTAAAGGTCTTTGGACAATCATAAAATGTCACAGTGTCACATCACTTTTTAATGTGACATTTCTCATGAAAATCACAAGAAGTCCAATGACATAAAAATGTCATAAAAAATAATTTCCTCCTACTGTTGAAAATTTTTTAATTCCATTTCAAGTTTCGTAGGAAAATCGATTTTTGTTTTTAATTAACGAAACTGAAACCCGAAATGACCCCTGACCCGAGGGATTTCCTAGAAATGTTCGGGGGACAGTGAACTTATTTTGGTTAAAAAGTAGGGCAACTGATAGGAAAACCGTATAAACGCGTTTTGTAATTTCTCTAAATATGAACTGATTCCACTCACTATGTCCTGGTGCCATCAAATCTTTGTGGCACAAGGACATGAATTGTGCTTTTACTCCATATCACTAGAAATGTGGAAGAGTAAAGGCGTCTAGGAGCCCTGGAACCGTCTCCAGCTTGACTCTTCAAGACTTAAGGGTCTTGAATGCTGTGTGGCAGTTCGGTGCCATTTTAGGGACTATTTAATCCCTTAATCCAAGACATGAGACAGCCTTCAGAGCTTCACAATCAATTTGTACGAACTGCCGCTTTATCTGTGGAGATAACATTATCAGTCTGAATATCTGCCTTAAGGGAATTTGTGCCCCAAAGTTTTGTAATTAGGGACAATTTCATTTCTTATGTCCGTATAAACTGTTTCAATATTTGCGTAACAAATTGCCCATAAATTCACATCTAAATTAATTAAATATTATTTAAAACAATTTTTTCCTTTTCAGGTAAGCTTTCATGGTCCAAATTTGGCAAAGATGTCTCAATTTGGTGAGTCTCTTAAAAACGGTAACGTTCCGACCACAATACGAACTGCAACTCATCGTGTGGCAAGTCTTTTGTGTAGAAATCTGCAGCAATCAATAATACAACAATACCCCTTTCAAGTAAACAAAGACCAGGCGTCTGCGAGGGAAGTCCCTTCTTTCACAAAGCTTAATTGGCAAACACCTGTCCACAAGTTTGACCCAGAGCCACGAGTTAATGGTATCACTTTCCACTTGATTTCATCTTAATTTGGTTATTATCGTAAATGAACATTAACAAAAGACCTTTTTGTGGAAAAACAAAATGAGCTTTATGGTGAACATTTGAAAAATTTTACCCTTTCAACTTTGACATGACATTGACACGACATCAAGACGAGGAGAAAGTGGAGCAAAAAAGTTTTTCTTTTATAAATCAAAATTGAAAAGCTTCAGAGCTTTTTCTCAAGGTTTTGTTCTTTCAATTAACAAAATTATTTTTGCTTTTAATTAATTTTTCCATGTATGACGGTTTAATTTTATTAAATTTTTTTTTTATTTTTTGGTGGCAATGAAAAATGAAAATTTTCAAGAACTGGGTCAATCGCGAACGTGAAATTGAAAATTTTGTTAAATATGTAATTGAAGCTTTTTCTTAAAGCATCGTGTTAAATTTTGTTTTACTAGTTTTTATTAAATCATCATAATTCATCAAACTTTATTGGCATGTCAAAATGCATCAAAATGAGGTTCAATTTTAGCCACTTTTCGGGTCATGATCAATTCAATTATTCCATCAAACATAAATCCAATAAGAATCACAATAACCGCGTTTGTATCACAAACATTCACCTCAAGTTTGTCGCTTCTGATTAACGTGACCTTTGACCTAGGTCCTTGAGTGTTCCGGCATGTGAAAGCTGGTAATCCCAGTGCAATGGCGTTTCATGCTGCGAAGCTTTTGTGTTATCTCCCTGGACGTGATATTGACTGTATCACCTCGTGTCAACTGATATTGACTCCGAAAAAACTTTGAAGTTCAGAAAGCTGCTATGCAACAAAGCTTCGTCATTAATCACAGAATTTGTTGAGCTTTTTTTATTGAGATTTCGAACAATTTTTCAAGAATGGATTTTGATTAATAGCGAGTAGCCCCGAAATCTCGAAGAATAGCCACTGATTTGTGGTGGATATCGGTTATATAATACACCATTTTTTATTGGATTTATTACAAAAATAATATTTCTTCTCGATTTAATTGAATTAAAAAAAAACACATTTGGGTTGTCGTCCTCAAGGACGTCGGCAAAATTCAAGTTTAGTCGGATCCGAGGTTAATCAAAATTTCCTCCGAAAAAAATTGTTTTTTCCGAAACTGAAATTTGATCAATAACCAAACGAATGACATAAGCTCCGCATCAACAAGCTTTTCTATGTTTTCAATATTTTTCCACAGTTCAAAAGCTTTAAGCTTCTTAACCTCTTCCTGTAGGTACCTGTGCAAATGACTTTGACTTTTAGTAATTTTTCATATTTTTCATTATCAAAAAATCAAAACGAAACTTGTCCGATTTTTTTGTGCTTTCCTTTGTCGAAAGCTTTTTGTTACACAAACCTATTGAATCGATTCTGAATCTTGATCAATTCGAGTTCAATTGCCTGTTGAAAGTGAAGATAAAAAGCGGTGTGGATGTCCTTGAAGGAAGTTTTGTGACTTGATGTTTTGTTTCACAAAAGTTTCGTCAAGTTCTATTGAATTGTATAGATTTGCGCGGGAAAATTTTCAAAAACTGTGAAAATAAATCCTATTGAATTTGTAATTCTACCCGATTAATCGATTAATCAAGTTTGTTGAGGGTAATTGCATTGAATAATTGCTAAAATTATAATCTCATTATTTTTGAAAAACGAAAAAATTCTCAAAAAAGTTTCATTTTACACGCCAATTGAATTAAATTTAAAATTAAAGCTTCAGAATTTTTTAGGTGATGATCTAACGTAAATTTCCGATCAATTAAATAAAGTAATTGCGTTTCTGCAAAGAATTTAGTTTTTGCTAAAACAAAAATTTTTAATGCGTGCCGCCATTCAATCCGATGAAAAATTTTTAATTACGTGAAAAATTCCTAATGCGGGGAGATTAAAAACGAGTTGGGTCAGGTAAATTCGGATAAAACCTTAAGAGGATAATCAAATAATTTTGTTGATGCTAATCTGTCTTCTAAAACTTTTATATAACATTAAACCAATACGTAACAATTCCAAGAAGCATATTTTGTAAACACTAAGGTATTTTTCACATTAAAGCCTTCCGAAATTCGAAAAATAAAAATTTATAAATGCGTAAAGAATAAACAAAAAATGAACTGCTTAAAACACATCTGTCCACGTAAAGAACGTGCACATCTTGGAATTGACAAAGTAAACATGAAAAAGTCAAAGAGAGGGGAAGACAATCCATTCCCGTTTCGAAAATTTCCTTCGATTACACTAACAAAACACGAGGAAAAGGAAGAGAAACTTCAATCGCAGTTGAACAAACGGACATTCCGATACGACATTACGACATATCAAAAATGAAGTGAGGGATTGAGAAAATCATTTTCCCTTTTTCGACCATTACTCCCGATTACACTAACAAAAACGAGGAAAATGAACTGAAATTTCATTCCCAATGAAATTATGGTTTCCCTCTCACACGGATTTGGTTCGTTCTGTTCCAGTACGAACATGTAGAGATAAATAGGAGATATTATCAAAATGAAAAACTTAACCCTCTGAACTTTGACCTTTTTGAGACTAGAGTGTAAATAATTCCAGAACGACTGGTACACCAGACTTTGAGCGACTTTCAAAAAACGCTCGTGGATTGTGTAACAATTCCAAAATGTCAGGTATTTCCAATCGAACGATAAGTTGATGAAACTGAAAAACAAAAATTAACTTAAAGCTCTGAAATTTGCATCAACCTACACCGAAAAACTTTTTCAACAAAATATTTTTTTTTCATAATTACGGAAGAGTCAAAGAAATATTTGACAAATCACCCAAGTGACAGGTGTGACAAGGTAATGACACGAAATTGTCAGAAGACGTCTCGACAAAGACATGACGACGACAAGAGAAGGGTTCCTGACATAAATGTTAAATTGAAAATGAAATTAATTTTTAATTTATTAAACAAAATTACAAGTGTTGGTCAACTGAATTGTGTTGCGCACAAAAAGCTCAAAATGTTGTTAATGAGTTAACACGAAACACTGTGTCCAGATTTATTGTGTGAATCTTGTAATGAATGCACTTTTAATAAGACAAAAGCTCAATAAATTAAAGAATGAAGCAAAAAAAAAAAAAAAAACCAAGAAGAAAAAAAGCTCTTGTGTAGCCAGTAATAAAAGTTATGGCGCATTTTAACCAAACATGGCGTTTGCTTTCAATGCCATTTTGTATTTGCCTTTCAAATTTATTAGTTACAAAGGTAAGTGCAAATGGAACATAAAGCACAGTGCGGTATTTGTAACTGAAAGGAATTGAATTTAAATTGCCCCAATTAAAAATGAAAGAGAAAAAACAAAAATGTCGGGTTTCCCAAGATGTCAACGTTTTTCATTTATTAATTTCGATTTCAATTATTAATTAGCGGCAAATGTTTGTTTATTAGAATTTTTCTCATTTACCTGCCGAAATTTCAATGAAACAAAGGCCCAAAGTTAATTAGAATTTTGCGATGAAGACTAGAAAACGACGGTGCGGACAAGGAACGTAACTGGATCACATCGAAGGTCGGTCGGAACGGAACCTATGCTGTATGCAACGATTTGGTTTGATTCAAGGCGGTGGCAATCTGTACCGGATCGGATCATGTTACCCAAAGATCACGATGGCCATCACGATGCATCATGAGAGACTTGTTGCCATATGGCTATATGGTAGTGTTGTGGTTTATTTATTGCCTATTGTCAGTTCTTTATTGAGAATAACAAATAAACTGCCTAGAATAGGCGAATTGTTTGTACTCCTCAATTCAGCCTCTTATCACAATCAATGATACGAATCTGTTCTTTTGTTTCTAATGCAAAAATTACCTCAAGGCGAATGGGAAAATATTTGCGCGAAATTATAGACTTCAGCATGAAGGTAATAGTTGAAATTATTTTTAAAGGTTCGGAAAACCTTCAGGAATCCATTTCCTTCTTTAATCAAAATAAAATCAATTCGAAAATGAAAATGGGAAAATGCTGCGTTGCTTTCATCACGCACGCAAACGCACACAAGATGATCAGTTTCACACACACACAGTTTCCGTAAAAACATTTTCAACGACACGACACTTTCCCCTATCGTCAACGAACATTCTGTTTTCTCCAGAATCATGAAAGGGGAAAGGACATGACACGCCCAGGCTGATGGCCAAAATAACTCGAATTAAGCTTTTTCCCTACTTCGCAAGCTTCAAATCAAAACGCAGTCAAGGTCAAAAGTCTTTGACCTAATTTGCAAATTTTGTAAAATGTTTATTTTGGTGATAAAAGTCGGATTAACTCGAGTTGGCTTTGAGGCTTATTGAAAAGCTTTAGTGTGATATATGATGCACATGTTCCCATGATATTGACCCGACACTGTAGCCGGATTGTTGGCGGTTTGTCATGGAAATGTGGTCATTGACAAGGACACCTGCCAACCGAGAGGGTGTTGTTGGTCTTGAACTTGTTTCAATTAATTAAAACCAAATTCATTTTTGGAGATATCAGTATCACATTGAATTAGTTGATTCATTGACAAACATTTTGTGAAGCTTACGACGATCGTCATTAATAACTGATCCACAAATTTGACATTTAAATCAAATATTTGTTTGTTTCTCCGTGATTTATTGGAACTGAAATTAATAATTTAATAACTGAGTTGATGATATGAAATAAGGTGGACACACCTTTAAGACAAAAATTTCGTTTAATTAACGTGACAGTGCCCTACAAAATTTATTTTGATATTCCATCAGTGTCAGATTTCTTACTAACTTCTCCCGTCGATGCCGCTAGTGCTACAATACCAGTCATCAAGCTGTCAAACTAATTGCCTGTGATTGGTTCATTTGGTGGAAATGTTGTTTCTAATGTCAAAATTGAATTAATTAATTTACATCCTTTCATGTTTTGTTGGTATAATTTTCATGGTATTGTAGTATGCATAAAGTGATACAAAAAGTGAAACATGTTCCATTTCCCATTATTTCGCAAAAGAAATTTTGTTTAATTTTAATTAAAATTGTTCACTTGATTCTAATTAAAATTAAAATAAACTCAAAATTAGTGTAAACTCAATGAAATTATTGTTTAATTGAAATTCATCAACTCAACATCAGCTACGTGCTTCAATTGCTAAATGATTATGTTAATTTTTAAATTTATCATTAACACAATTGACAATGTTCTTTTGTGCGACACGGTGTGGATCAGTTCCACTTGTGGAATGCATTGCGCAGGTGACTGCACTTCCAAGAAGGAAATCCGCTTCGGTCCGAGTGCATTATTTGCATATAATTCTGTTGATTGATGACTGAATAGAAATTTAAAAATAAAATTACCAAAAAATAATTAAAACCTAAAAAAGTTCGTCCTTTTGGAATGGCTTGAATCTCGAATTGACTCAGGAACCTCCATGAACCTTCACGAGATGATTGATTGGTTATCACTATAACAAAATTACAAACCCGAAAAATAGTAACGCTTCAATTTGTTATTCAGATAAGATATTCCACGGTACGCTAATTGACCGTAAAGGTCAACCGTTGGCAACTGCCGAAAAAACGGTCAAAGGTGCGTTAATTGAGACCACCACACCTGGAATTCATAATTAGTTTTAATAAAAATGTTAAAAAATTTGCGGTTTTTCGAAAATAAATTTTTTTGTTAATAATTTTTAAATAAATCGCCTAAGGTCAAGTGAAACACTGACTTCCACGTGAACCCGTGTATCCTTCCAAGAGCTACAAGAAAGCTCGATCAATTCAGATCGAGTTGAGCAACTTCAGAGCGCAATAAGTTTGGCAATTCTGGGTGTGAACTGGAAATGGAAATTGATCAACTCCGAGTTGAACGGATACAAAAAAATTCTTGATTTATTTGTAATAATTAAAATAAAATCGATTTTAATTGAGTTCATTATTTTTGTTGGTTGAGAAACTTAAAGTTTTGTAAAAATTTTAATAAAAATCGAATTTTGAAATTTATTCAAAGCAAGACAAAAAAGTTCAAAGAATCGAACTATATTAGAACTTTTCATTTTCCATTGACGGTTGATTGATTTGTGACGTTAAAATTGATTTGCGAAAAAACGGAATCGATAAATTTTTCAAAAGTTCATTTCATTCATTAAAAAAATTTAATTTTTTTGAAATTTAATTGATCGAATTATTTCGATCAGTTGAAACCGTTTTTCTGGGAAATTTCTTGTTTTCGACAAGTCAAGGCTAAACGAGTACTCGATGCCGATTGGTGCTTATTAAATCACAATTTGGCTTTGGTAATAACTGGGTATTACCGCTAAAAGTGTAGAGTTAAACGGACTGTTTTTGATTTATCATCTGGCAGAAGGTTTTAACGGAATTACTCGAATATCAGAAGATAAGCTTTCTAGCCGAACAGACGATCTGCAGGACACTTTCAAATTACGGACTGTTTCCATATAATATTCTGTAAGGACCAAATTCTGTCCCTTATGACTTTGATAACACAGTAGAATCCTTAGAGCAGGGTCGATTCCAGAATCTTATAGTAAGGAAACTTTCCTTGTTGGATGTCTGAAAGGAATAGTCACAAAAATCACAAAAAACCTTGGAATTATTTAAGATTGATGGCTTCTCCACGCATCTACCGGAATTCCAAGGAACCGTAGAACGGAACGTTTTATCTACGGCTGTTATGGTCCGTAATAACAAGTTATTTGTTTTAAGTATTTTGATGTTTACGTCTGGGAAGTTAGCAATTATAATCAAATAAAACGTCATTAAAAGTTCAATGAATTCAAAGCTCAATTGTTCAACCTACAATTACGCTGAAAATAAGCTAAACTAAATTTTAAACAAAACCCGAGTGTAAAGTGATCATCAGAATTTTTGCTGTTTTTTGTGGAATATATGTAGAATTTGAATTGTTGTGGAACGAATTTATAACGTGAAACGTGTTGAGTACGTTAGGTAATGATCGAGTAAACAATTAATAACGGAATTCGGTACCAAACAAACCGTGGATATATATTCATGTACTTCTTCCTGGATTGATGCTGAAGACAACAAAGCTTCAACAAAGCTCTAACAAAGCTGCACGGAACACAGCTCCAAAAATGAATTCTTTCAGAGCAATTTCGACGTGAAACGCGTCTAACACTTCCGTGTGTGAATAAATTTCGGAATTGATTTGGAAAGAAAAATTAAAATTTTAATTATTCAATTTTTTTGTTAATTTAATTAATTTACAAAAAAATTCAAAATTTATTTTTCTTCTTCCCTGTTGTAAGTTGTAACAGAATTCGTTCTGTTCACGTTTACAGTTTAAGGCTAACGACAAACAGATGTCACTGTGATGCTTAAAGTGAATAACAACGTGTTGGTTGTGTCTTCAGACGTTTCTGATTCTGGTTTTCCTGTTTCGTTATGTCCGTCTGTCCGTATGTCACAGCGGTTTTATTCGGAGACTATTGGGACTATATGGATGAAATTTATTTGAAAAATATTTTTGTTGCTTTTATCAATTTCAATTTTAAATATTTCTGAAACGGAATTAGGCAAAAAGGATTTTCGTGAATATCACAGGAACAGACATGTATCATGTACCATTAAACTTATTTTCGTAAAAGACATGATCCAACCCACTGATCCGTGCAACTTGAAAAAGGTTTCTCAATTAACTAACAAAGGTCACTTGTAATTCATGCGCCTAAAGGTACTAATTGACGAGTAGCACCTTTCCTTCGTAAACTTCGAAATGAAGCTTTTTCCGGTTGTGCTTTTTAACAAGAACCGAGAGATGATGAAAAAAAACCTAATTGAAAATTCATTAACTTCCTGTCAATGATTTTTCCGCAACGAATCGCTTCCGATTAATTTATCTCCAAAATTCAAGTTCACTTTCGGGACTAGTAGATCAAGCACACAAAACAAAAAAAGCTCTGATGTTATAGATAAAACACAAAAAAGCTTCAAATTGATATGCTTCATCACTTTGGTGAAATGTTGTTTTCAAAAAATCGTACGCGAGGTTGCGATAATTTGTTTATTTTTTGTTTTTTTTTTCCGAATTTCGGACTTGTAGTTTCGGAGATAATTAATAAAACGGCGTGAAAACGAAAGTAACACTGTTTCTTGGAAAAACGTCTTAAGATGGGAAACAAAATAACGTGAAATATGTTGTCAGTTTATGGTGTAACGTCGAAGGTATTTTGAAGGTAATTTTTCCACTTCGTCTGGATTTAAGCCATTCGGTCTGTTGTTGCGTTAATAACCGACATTTCAAAATTGAGATGGCCCCAGCTGCTGGGGAGCTGCGCTTTTTTTACGTAACCCCAAGACAAGAGAAGACAACACATTCGGTCATCACTGTTGGATGTCTTGTTTAATAAACATGGACCGTAATTAGCCTTACATGATATCGGACACTGCCTCGGGAACAGTGTGTCCTTGCTGTGAGACACAATGTGCGGAAATTTTATTGACATTTAAAGGTCTCGCTTTGACACGAGAGGCTGCCGCATTCGTTCCTCTTTTCGACGTCGAAAGTGCTTCTTGTCTTATATAATTGAGGACAATTTTGTGCTCGTATTTCCAATTTGACAGGTATGATGTCTCTGTTGATCAACTCAACCACACTTTGAATGTGCTATCCAGATATCCTGATTTGTGACAAAGAAGGGGGCAGCTTTCTAAACATTCAAGGGCAAATTTCTTCCTTCTATTGATTCTGTTCAATTTGACAGGTATAACGTCTCTGTTGATCAACTCAATCGCACTTTTAATGGACTATCCAGATATCCTGATTTGTGACAAAGAAGGGCGCAGCTTTCTAAACATTCAAGGGCAAATTTCTTCCCTCTGTTGATTCTGATCAATTTGACAGGTATGACGTCTCTGATGATCAACTCAACCGCACTTTGAATGGGCTATCCAGATATCCTGATTTGTGACACAGAAGGGTGCAGCTTTCTAAACATTTCAGGGCAAATTTCTTCCTTCTGGGATTTTCAAGGGACAGTTTCAGCCTCGTTTCCTCTTCTGGCTTATAGAGTTCTGGCCTCAATTCCATCACTATTTGTATGAAACGCAAATATCCGCGTCATGAAATTCAAAGTGTCCCTAATAAAATTGAGAACCGAAAGGCCACATCACTTGGCAGTACATAAAAGAACCTCAACTTCCAAAACGATCAAACGGCGCCAGAGCGTTTGTCATCGAAACGTTTAACGCAAAATCGTCATTAAAATATTTTCATGTCGTATAACGCGTCAAATAAATTAAGTCAATTGATTTGAATTAGGGCAAATATTTGTGGAATTCACAAGAACCGCGTTGATCAAAAGCATCGTAAATCCATTTCCAGAACAGGTGGATTTGTGATGGACATTTTTCCGCGACACAAAACGATTGAAACGTTATCAGTTGCGAACGATATGAGCTTAAACAAAGCTCCAAACCCAGACGCCTTGACTCCTGTCGCCAGAGACACGTTCCTGACACCTCTCAAGCGTTCATGGACGATGTGTCAACAACACGATGACGTCGACGCTGATGTGCTAAAAGCGTCGGACGATAAATTCTCCGCATACCAATTAGAAGTTTATTTTAAGCTCGAAATTCAGTCTCATCGAATTTTGTTTATGGAAAGCTCCAAGAGTTTTGCATCATTTTAACGGGAGCTTTCGTGACGGCGGTGTCAATGAGCGGTTATTGGAAAATTCTTGAAAGTTTTATTTTTAATTTTTAATAAATTTTTATAAAATTATTAAAAAGTGTTGCTTTGTGCTTGTGAACAAATTTCGTGAAGTTATGAAATTGTTGCGTTGAAAAGAGTTCTTTGTTTTGTGACAAACAGGTTATCGTCGATTTGAAGCCTAATCATGCAAAGTTCAAGGTAATGGAAGTGATTTTAAGGTATAAGTGAACTTTTGAAACCTTCATTGATATATATTCTTAACAAAAGTTAAAGAAATTCATCAGAATTCTCAAAGAAATGTGAAAGAAATCCGTCAAAAGTTTCAGTTTCGATCAAGTGACTCACAACTCGTTTGGATAACTTGAAAACAAGAAGAAGAATTCACGGTTATCCAATGACGTTTATTAGTTTGATTTGTTAGTAATAGAATAAATTACACAGTAGTTTGAGTTTTGACGGCTTTAAATGCCTGCAAGTGCTTGTCTCTGGCACACCTGACTCACACGTTTCGTTTGGTTTCATCAGCACTCTGCTGTGGTCGTAGAAAATCGTTGGCGGATTTTGAGGTGATCAAGACATTGAGTCACGGACAGCACAAAACACTCACGTTAAGAACGGTCGGAGAACCTGGGTTTTGTGGAAAGAACGTGCCCTGAAACGCAAAGTGTTTCCGAGAAATCTAAATCAACTTTCACTATAATTTATGGTTGTGTTTATGGCGACTTTATAGCAACTAAATTAAGTTATGTCCCAATTTTAAGTTTTGCCCCTAAAATTTTTTAATAAAATTTAACGAAAATCGACTCAGAAAAGCTGCAATGAAAATATTTCACATCAAAAATTAATTAATGAAATAATGCTCAATAGATTAAGCTTACAATCTCCAGGGCTTTCATTTCTTGAAGCTCACAAAATCCCCAACAACCCGTTTCTTATCAAAATCACGCCGGGAGATAACACTTAAAGAAATCGTGAGTAAATTACTGTATAACATCAATTAAAACTGGGGGTATTCCGTATAACCGAAAATCCGGATAATCGATTTCAAAATAAAATACAATATTTAGGAAATAACTTGTTATTAATTTTTGACGATACAATTCACGACTTTTCATTGCAGCAAAGGCCTCAATTTGTTTCGGTAACTGTGTAATAACTGTATAGGGTTCGACTCGTCATGTCTTTCAAACCACTTATGACGCTTCTCTATGACATGGTACTTGAAATACATGCCCTTCTTGTTCTCCGTCTTCTTCTCTTTCTGTTCCATTCAACTCACCAATTATTTCTTGATTTCTTCAGTTAATATTTGGAAGCCAAAATCATAACTATCCACTTTTTGATATTCTCTTCATCACATCCTTCACCAATGCTAAGGATTTTCATTGCTTCTGTTGTCTCTTGGAAACAATTGTCGTGTGATTTCCATGGAGTTAATTTTAATAATTTGTTCCATGACCTTTTTAATGCTTGCGATACCACAGTTCCAGAAAAAAAAAAAAAAAAAAATTTAAATTAAATTAATTTTCTTACATTTTTTCCTTATCGGCGTTCGGATAATCAGGATTCTACTGTACGTGAAACTTTCTGGAAACAATTTACTCAATAAAAGCTTTGGCAAAAAAGCTTCCATTTCTAAGAAATCAGGATAATTCAGATGCTAATATATAAAAGATGTCAACGTTGTTGATTTGCCGTCATATTCAAGTTATTAACTAAAAAAAGTGTTAAAAAATAAAGCTAACGGAAAAAGCTCAACGCCATGTGATCACTAAATTTGTCCGAAAGGTCGTCATTAAACGCCCAAAGTGATGTTGGAAAATAATCGACCATCAAACCGAAACAACCTCAGCTAATCATCAGCAAGAGAGATGATGAAGAAGTTGCGGAGCTTTTTTTGCACGCCTATCAACAGCGATTAAGCTCGAAAATAAAAAACTTTCATCATACTAAAACTTTGAGTAGCGAAAAAAATTGAGTGTTTTAGCGCGTTTAATTTTGATTATTGTGTAAACACGAATTCCAGAAATATATTTGATGAATTTGGCAACGTGAGAAAATGGCGGTAATCCACGTGATTGACGTTTGGCTACTGTAAGATGGCGTTGGTGATGGATTTTTTATTTAAATTTGATTCATAACGTTTCCTTTGCGTTTAACTGACGCGTGGTTGCATTATACCGACACGTGGGCATCGCTCGCTTCTTATCTTCAGCTCAACAAAGCCAGAACTCAAAAGAAAACTGAGCTTTGTCTTCCAATGCGCGGTCAGTAGGTGACTCACCTGTTTACGGTTGTCAGCGCGACGTGTCATAAATCGCCGAGTCGCGTATGGAAAACACCTTGACGTCGCGTCGAATTGTGTCATTCACCTGCACGGTGGAGGTGAGTAATGGAAGCAACTGTCGTAAAACGTTTCGGAGCGTCGTAAACGTTACGTTGATCTGTCCCAGATTACGCTTATGGTACCAGTTTCACCTCTAGGTGATGATCTAAATTGATGATAGATCAACCGTACGCGATCTGCCATGATCTGCTGTCAAATCAAAGCTGATCTTAAGTTCCATAAAGTTCCTCCGGAATCCCAGGTTAATGGGCAAAAGGCTCGAAAGATCACCCACAACGCTAATGCTTTCAATGTCACCTCAAGATGGCGCCCTTCAATTTCAGTTTCCTCAGAAAAACTCTCACTTAGACTGACTTTGCTGACGTGATACGCACTCAAATTAATTTTCAAACAATAAAAATTATTAATATAAATATTCTCGCATACTTTCCCATGAACACTTTTATTTTCCAACCGATAAATAGATCATGACAGGCAATTTTTCAAATCAACTTTTGTATTCAAATTTTTCCAAAGTTGGCACAATTTGTTTTGTTATTTTGATTGGTAATGCGACAAGCTTTAATTCTTATACGATTTCAGGTGATATTTGTGTGTTATCTGCTCAGAATCAAGTGTGGGACGCAAACGCTTTGTTGCGCTTTTGGAAATCCTTGACCGAATTTCGCCGCGCGACACTTTCTTGGACGCCCTTTCAAATGGGTGATTTCGAAGATAAAATTCCTTTATTGCTTAAGGGATAATCTAATGATCTCTACAAAACGGCAACAAAACACTTTCGGTCTGCCAGTACGCTTTCCTTGATAACCTTATGAACACCTTAGATATGTCAATATGCCCACTAATATATGAACATGAAGATGGTTCCTTGAAACAGGAGATTATCTCGAAAGTTTATCGTAAATCTCCTCATGTATCTGAGGCGTCAAATTAGTATTCGACGTCTGTAGCAGTTCAAAACCAGATAAATGCATTTCTGCACTCGGCGTTATCAATGCAGCACTTGAATTCGACAGGGTTTCCTCATCTTTTTTGGATTATTTTGGCATCGTTTGCATGCAAAACGACTTCAATTTGAATGGAGTTTTGTGCATAATTCCAGTTTATTGAATCATACCTATGTAATACCTCCGATTTGGTATCGATACCAGCTAGTAAGGGCTCATTAATTCATATGAACTTTGTTTGTTTTTCGCCAAACATTCGATGCTTCTTGAATTCGAAATTATAGAACCAATGGCCACACAAAAGACGATGGAAGTTTTGTTATTCAAAATGTGATTTTGTGAAAAAGAAAATAATGAAACGTAAAGCTTGTCTTAAAGAATTTTCGTGATTCTCAATCGTGTTCGAATACAGAAAATTTTAAAATCAGAAAAATTAAGTTGAAGAAGAATCATCAAAAAGCTCTAAAACAAAGTAAACTTTCAAGTGGAAGCTTTCATGACTTCTCGTAATCGAGTATCTCGTGTAAATGTTGCTCAAGGAACAGCCGAAAAAGTTCTAAATTCCAGAAGCCTTTGAAGTGTTCTAAAATGACAGTTGACATCTTGGCGCTTTTGACAGAAGCATCAAATTAGTGTCACAGAAACGGAGAGGTGTGTCACATTAACCCGAAAGTAGCTAGCCACCATCTGGATGGCCTCACAAATCAACCCCAATTGAAACAAGCTTTTTGAAGCTTTCTGAAATGTTTTAAATTTTCCCTGATTGACAAGTGGATTGCCTTTGTTGTTCCTTTTGACGATTTTCTATATTTACAATTTTCATGACGAAAAGCTTCCGGAACACTAAAAAAAGCTTTTCCACAAATTGAAATTTATTTTTGTCTTCAGTTTTTAAATTTGTGCGCCAAGAAAAGTTCCATCCCCAGAAACGGGTCGAATTTTCGCAATAAAAATAGTAAATAAAATTTTAAAAATAAATTTAATTAAAAATAATTTTTGTTTATTGTTTAGCAGTGTGGAATTTTTAACTTTTGATTGTTTGATATGGAAACATGACAAAGTGCGGTTGTTTCAAGTGTTTTCGCTGGAACTTCAGGTTTAGGTAAATGCTTCGAATTAAGGACGAAATTGATCATTTGCAGTGTTTAATTAAAACTAAAATTTAATTTTGAATTCACTTAATTTAATTTTAAACAAATCTTGTAAAATTCTTTTGCCAAAATTATTCCTAGACAATCCCACATGACATCAGAATTATTTTGCGTTCGATCGAATTGTGGAACTTGGCCAAAATTTCAGTTTCATAAATCGCCGCAAGATTGATCAATTTCTGTTCAATGTTCAGTGACTGTGAAAATGTGAATGACTCCTGTTTGACTGTTTGTCCTTAAAAAATGGCGATCAAGGAAACTGTGTCCGATCACTACCTTAAACCGGCTGAAAACGGCGTCAACACTGTGTCATATTCATAAATGTGATTCCATCAATCGGCAATTGACCGTAGCAAGTTTTAGGTTGAAAACCGAAACCTTGAAACCGTGAAAAAGTTTTGTTTCAAATAATTACATGATTTTGGACAAAATCACAATTTTGTCGGTCAAAGAAAAAACCCCGTGAAACGCCCTCGAAGGAAACGCTTTTATATTTCCAATAAATCTCGTTTTATGCGATATTCCCCCTCGGTTCATGAGCTTTAAATCATTTCAAAGTGATAATAAAACCCGATTATTCATGGTTTTATTGTATAATTTTGCACAAAACTTTTTTTTCCATAATTATACAAAATATGACGACGTTTGTCCGATTTGATCATGACACGATCGACGCGATTTACCTTCACACAAATAACTGTCTGTCAGTTAAACTTAATTAAAAGCTTTTTTTTTCTCAATAATATTTTTAATAAAAAGTTCAAAATATTTTCCAACTTTAAGTTTTAATTAAATTTTGTTATCAATTTTATTTTTGTTTTTGTTTTTGTTACTTGAACTTGACGCTTTGATCATTTGCAAATCGATTGACTTTGAATCGTGTTTTTGTTCGAACGAAATATGACGCCATCTTGTTTTCAATGTAAGCTTCACCGAAAGCTTTTGGAATTCATGTTTGTGTGACGTTCCTGTTGCTAATCGGTGGTCCTGACCAAGAAGATCTCGTCACGTTTTCGTCCAAGCCAAGTTTGAATGAAAGCTCATAGAACGCGGATTCTATTAAGATTTCTACTGCTGGACAGAAGACTTAGTCTTCAAGATACAAAGATACCATTTGAAGGATTCGTTAAGTTTTCATTGAGATTCAAGCTTCCTGAAAGCTCAATTTGAATGTTCTGTTCCTGGATGGAACCATTCTAGGCTTCACAATCTTCTGAAGGTTTCGTCAAATTTAGTTTCCCTTTAAACATTGTGTACTTTCGTGGTAAGAGGTGCAACCTTCTCTGGCTCGCTCCAGGCCAGCGCCCAAACAATGAGTTCCACAAAAATTATTCACAAATTTTCACCTGAAAATCGATTATTGCACACATACGCAAAAACACACAACCATTCACATAGATTTTACGTACTTGTTATGCAATTCATCATGCACCGTGGACGGGATAAAATGTGGAAAAATCAATTTTACGCTAATTTTGATTGATTTCCATTTGTTGCGTATGAAAATTGGAAAGAATTGGCGCATAACGCCTCAAGAATGAACTTTGACGCCATGAACTGTTATCAATCACAAAATGGCGGCTGGAAAATTACAGAAATCGCAACAACCTTGAGCTGGAAAATGTATTTCACAAAATGGTGTCGTTTAAAAATTTGAAATTTTTATGAAATCCAAACGAAACCTGCGGGTCCAAATCGCCTGCACCTTTGTGGAGGCAATTAAAGTAAAATCGTGGAGTCAGATAAGACGACGAGTAAGTTGTCCATTTTGATTTGAAGCTTTTGAACACCTACCTACTAGTACTTACAAGTGTTCAATTAGTTCCCATTCGAAAATTACCTTTCACGGGTCAAACTTCTGGACCTAATCAACGGTGAGCTAACGGTGAGCGTTTAATTTCGAAGAAAATGTTTATTTTCGAAAAACGATTTATCGTCCAAAGCCTTGTGTCACGTGCCCACTTAAGATTGCCTCCAATTTAAGACGTTCGAAATGTCTTAATTCATTTTGTTGCTTTTGTGTTACTTTTATGTTGGTTTTATGTTGGTTCTAATGCACTTCACTCACACTTTCAATTGTGAAAACGCTAATTTCGATTTTTAAATAATGAATTCCGTTACAATTTCGTTGAAATTACTCAACGCAACAAAACAAAATTGTTAATAAATTCCAATCGAATTCAATTCAAACAATTACTGTGACTCGATGTTGCGTAATCGACATATCATGTGCTATTAGAATAATTTTTTTCTCATTATCACATTCCATTTTGAGTTCATTTTGAGTCGACAACATGGAGTCAATTAAATATTGCAGGTAACAATGCAATTCAGAAACTTACAGCGAAAGAATGAAATTGTACAACACAAGATGAGAAAAATTCAAAATGAAATCGTCAAATTAACATCTCCGCATAAACATGTCTAAACGAAAGGAGAAGAGCCTTGTGGTCGTTTCCCCTTTGACGCTTGAAGAGTAAAATCGAGAATGAATTTGATTCTAAAATACTATGAAGAACTTTCAGAAGAGTTTTCCGACTGTTTCCCCTTAGAGGCTTGAAACGTTGAGAAACAAAACTTCTTGTATCAAAAATGGAAAATTAAATTGCGCCCGTCCTTCACGGCATCCGCTCGTCCTCTCGTGTTTCCTCTTGTACGCGACAAAAGCTCATAAAAGTCATGATCGCTTACTGAACAAATTAAATTGCTAAATTCTACGAAAACAAAAAAGAGCTTTTCATTACAAAAAAAAGCACAAAAGTGTGAACTTTCAATGAACTTTTTTCATTTGTAGACACTTGAAATGAAATTTTTCTTTTATTTTTTCTCTCTCTCAAAATGAAAACCTTGGCATTTCATAAACGCTAGCGATTTTATTACAAATTGTAATTTATTTTTTGTTTCATACCACGATACAAGTCACACCTTCTCTTTCGTTTGCACCCCGATTTGCACTTTTGATGCACTTTTTTCGCGATAATGATTTTATTAGATATGCTTTTATTCTTCAAAGCTTTTGTCTCGGTTTCTGCCACAAAAACAAAACGACGACGCGCCTGATGGTTCTTGAGTGAAGTGTCTTTGTTTGGCAAAAATTGCACTCCTGGCAATTGCAAGATGCACTGCAGAGCGCCATTTTTTCTTATTAAATTTAAAAAAAATTGACTGTTCCGCTCTGTCGACCGGAAGCCGCCATTTTATTCGTACCGCTACGAACTGCTTCAATAACTCCTTGAAGCGTCCAATTCTCAGCGACGTAACTCTGCTGTTTCTTATTGAATCCACTGAACTGTCTTCTCCTGGCTCCGTGACGCCATGACGCCAAGACAGGCGGACATTTTTCACGCCCAGTGAATCATATAATTCCGAGGCAAATGTTTCTGTAATTGAATTCTAGGGATGATGCCAAACAAACATGGCGGCACGGTTACTGTTTGCGGATCAGTTGACAGTTTGTTGTCAGATGTCGCGCTTGTAGAGGTCGTCATGTCGCTGATTCTATTGACACTTGTTGTGTCATGACCTTGGTCTGTTTTTGACGACACTGCCTGTGAAATCAAAGGAGTCGTCACGCATATCTCGCCGAACACTTTCGCCTTTCACAGGTGAAAACTTTCAATCACAGACAGGTGCATGTTTGATTTTCAACCTGTTGTCATATTTTACGCATGCAATAATTTATTTTGTTTTTGTCATGTTGGTCATATGTGTACACTTCGCCAAACCTAAGATATGCGGTTGGGGGCTACAAGGTAGGAACAGGTGTAGGCATGTCTCTCTGGTTACTCTTGCGGCAATAGAAGGCATGCAATTTTATTAATAAATGCATTTACTTGATATTTTTTGTGTTTTTACGATTTAATCAAGTACCTTTCCACCTTTCTCGGCTTACTCGGAGTCACCTTTATCGCTGTGATCTAATTACACTCGAATACACACCTTCGAATATTTTGCCGAGACCGTGCCGAGGGTGGGTAAGGTCAACATGATCGGGTTTTCACTGGTGACTTTTATTTGTTTTCAGTAATTTGTTTGAATATTTCAAAAATGATTTTTTAACCTTTTCCCTTCACTTGTTTTTGAATTAATTAAAAATTTTCTAAATATCTGTTGAAGAAAGCTTCTGCTCTATGTCATCGCATTCTCCTCCTGGATATTGAAAGGATCTGAATCTCAAAGTCAACAACGAGTTATAATTTTCAGAACCAGTTCGTTATCCTTTTATTCTAGTCTGGACAGACTGGAGTTAAACCGACGTAACTTAAACCAGTTTAGTCAAACCAGCTGAAGTTTAGTCGGATTAACCGACATCTCCTGACAGACTAAAATCGGTTGATCTTCAAAACAACTCAAACAAAATGAATCCTGAAGTTGGCAATAAGCCAAAGTTACAACCAGCTAATCCCTATAAAACCGGTTTTACTCCTGTTGAAAAAATCTGACGGAATTCAATCGGAAATCAAATGGAAAAATTTGTTTAGTCACATTTTGACACTACGGACTTAAACCGGATAATCGAGATAAACCGGTTTAAATTGGAAAAACAGAATCTAAATATCTGTTGAAGAAAGCTTCTGCTCTATGTCATCTCATTCTTCTTCAGAACATTGAAAGGATCTGAGTCTCAGAGTTATAATTTTCAGAACCAGTGCGTTATCCTTTTATTCTAGTCTGGACAGACTGGAGTTAAACCGGCTAAACTTAAACCAGTTTAGTCAAACCAGCTGAAGTTTAGTCGGATTAACCGACATCTCCTGACAGTCTAAAATCGGTTGATCTTCTAAACAATTCAAACAAAATGAATCCTGAAGTTGGCAATACGCCAAAGTTACAACCAGCTAATCCCTATAAAACCGGTTTCACTCCTGTTGAAAAAATCTGACGGAATTCAATCGGAAATCAAATGGAAAAATTTGTTTAGTCACATTTTGACACTACGGACTTAAACCGGATAATCGAGATAAACCGGTTTAAATTGGAAAAACAGAATCTAAATATCTGTTGAAGAAAGCTTCTGCTCTATGTCATCTCATTCTTCTTCAGAACATTGAAAGGATCTGAGTCTCAGAGTTATAATTTTCAGAACCAGTGCGTTATCCTTTTATTCTAGTCTGGACAGACTGGAGTTAAACCGGGTAAACTTAAACCAGTTTAGTCAAACCAGCTGAAGTTTAGTCGGATTAACCGACATCTCCTGACAGTCTAAAATCGATTGATCTTCAAAACAACTCAAACAAAATGAATCCTGAAGTTGGCAATAAGCCAAAGTTACAACCAGCTAATCCCTATAAAACCGGTTTCACTCCTGTTGAAAAAATCTGACGGAATTCAATCGGAAATCAAATGGAAAAATTTGTTTAGTCACATTTTGACACTACGGACTTAAACCGGATAACCGGGATAAACCGGTTAAAATTGGGAAAACATATAGGATTTTCCCTTTTTCTAAGTACTTTTGTGAATTTTTCTTGAATGTTAAAACTTGTAAATTCATGTTTCTGTGGGAAATCTCCCCCTGCAAATGACACCTGACCCAAATGTCGGTTCCAGCAGCGATTTACTCCAATTCCAGTTAAACTTGAAACGGTTCCTCTCATTTTTCCGCCACAAACAAAACAACGTTTTCACAAAGATACCTCTCCAATTTGCTAAAATTAACAAAATCCGCTCGTCTACCTGATCGACTGACTGACTTTATTATGAAAATAACTCTTTAAAGTAAAAAATCACAGCAACGGGGTTACATAATAAGCCGGGTTTTCTTGCGAAATTATGCATGCCTCAGAGGGTTTCCCTCATTTTATTCCGAAATAATTTGCTTGACGGAAAATTGTCTTAATGGAACGAATAAAAATTTTTCAAAATTTTCAATTGAGAATAACTGAGAATTTGTTAAATTACATTTTCAGTTAGTTTTAGTCAATTTAAAATAAAGAGGACAACTTCAAATTTGACTTGACAAAAATATAACATTTTCATCATCAAGAGGACTCTCACTAATTTGCATAAACCCCTCGAAATGTCAGTGATTTCAAATGCAACACATTAAATTCTCACCTTCGAAATTGCATTCAAAACACCCTGATATCAAATCAAGTAGCACTCATTATCATGTAGCAACAATTCATTATCCCCGAAACCATAAATTAGACTTTGAAGTCAACAATTATCCCAAACGACTGGGTTACAGAATTTGCCAACAATTTGTGCTTATTTTCATAGTTGCAGTGATGTGATCTTAAAGTTTATTGTATAAGAAGTTAAAAGGGAACACTTTAAGATTGCATAATATCCCCGAGACTTGCAAGAAACTCGAGACAATTAAATGCAAAATGCACTTTTTACCATGAGATTTGTCTGGTTGGTTTTTGTATGATTTCGTCTAGTTTTTGCAGAAGGTTTTGTGATATGAATATAAATTGTTGTTGATAGTATTCAAATGCAGGTTATTCGGAGTTTTAGCGTTTCAAATTCACATTCACTAGACAATTTGATAAACGTTCCAAATCAGTGAACCTTCTCAAAGGTTTTTTTCCTCTGATCAATAGATAATACTATTAGTATCGTTTGTGGTGAACGCTTTGGTTTCGATTTCATTCTAGTTTCGATTAGTATTCACTCGAATCTAGGTTGCTTAAGATTTACTAATACTTTTTTTTAGTTTCTTTAACACTCCATCCATCAAAATGTTTGTCAAAAGGTTTACTCATTTCAGAAGTGAATAAATTAATTCTCATGCAAATGACAATTACAAGTTGAAGATATGATAAATCACATGTAGAACCTCTTTCTGAAACTCAAAAGAGCCACGTCATGTTGCTTCCACACTTTGTGTTAACAAGTCTTTCCCACGTTGATAAGAATTCGTTCAACTTTCGAGTTTACATTTACCCGCACATCTTTTTGTAAAGCACAAAATTATCGCACTTTGGCTAATTACTGCGCAAACATTTACATGGAGTACTCGGTGAATTGCGCAAACATTGAGTTAATCACTTAAAATAGCATTTACATAAAAAATTGTAGTAGTTTCATTTTTTAAATAAGTCTTTAACTTTTTATTTATGATTTAAAAACTATTAGCAAGTCTTGGAGATACTTTGTCAATATTTACTTGTTACATGTTTCAAATTAAACAATTTTTTTTTGAGTGAAATTCATTTTTCAATAGTCAACAAAATGTCTTCCATGAGAAACGTTTTCAATTTCCATTAATCATGAATCGACAGAATTGTCAACTCATACTGCAAATTGAATTCGTGAAATGTGTCGGAACGAGAAAGAGACAAGATGTCAAACGAGATTAAGAAAAAAGTCACCGTTCCGTGAATGACTATTCGAAAAAAAAAATCCTCCCAACCACCCACACGCCATTCCTAGATCGTTGCCATTCGTGTTTGACAGATCTGTTCCATTAGGAGTGGTGTGATTTTTTGCTTCAGCAAAATTTCGGTTGGTTTCCTGCTCGAAAAAGCTTGTACTCACTTTGGCGAACAAGAAGCTTAAAAAATTAAGTTGCCAATCGATGACAGTATCAGATCAAATTTAGTAGCGTCTCAAGATTTTCCCGCGTTCAAACTACACTAAGTGGATATTGCCAAACGAAAGTGCTACAGTCGCGGTACGACATGGATAACCTAATCAGATCAAATCAGGAGATGGTTATCGTTAACCGATCTTAATTACAAATCTCTTATTGAAGTTGGTGTAATTGGTTTGGCTAATAAACGTAAACGAACTTGTTGGTGTTTTTTAGAAGGTTTTCCAACATGATCTTTCGACATACCCACCCACAATTGACGTTGCAGGTAAGGCGCGCCAATTACAAAAAGTTTAACTCGTCAGGAACCATCGTAATTGCCGGGCTTTTTGACGTGGATACGATCTGTGATCTTATCACAAAGATAGATGGGTTTTCATAATCTGCTTGTGACGTTCATTATCGTTGATGGCAGATGATCGTGTCGTCATACAAAATGTTGCAGAAACGAAGTTTCATCTGTCAATCAAAATTCTCTTCAAAACAAAAACCTGCTTAAGAGAAATTTCTAAAATGGCGAAAGGCCTTCAGCAAGGTCATCGATTTGAAATGACGCCCTTCTTAAAATTAATGCAACAAGAAAACACGAAGAAAGTGCAATTGTAATTTGACATTTCTGAAGAAAGTCCAGCAACATGGCGCCTGTCGTTTAATCAAAAAAAAAATTTAATTGTTTTTAACAACAAAATCGCATGTCCCGAAGGCAAAAAAATAACTTACCCGAGATGGAGTCATAACCATCATGATGAGAACGTCGCCATTTTTGGAGTCTGATCAATTGATTTAATTCATCGATTAATAACAATTAGACCCCTTCTGGGGTTCGTCCGTCATCCGAGACGACGATCATCATCACAGACCTTAAGGGCAGAAAACCCAAACCACGTCTGCACGTCTTGCAACTTTCGTAACAGGAGTATGATTTATGCGGATGAAGTCTCTTCGCAGGCCCAACACATTTGGAGGACTATAAAAGTCAAATTGAAATTTATCGATGAGTTATTGGGTCGCCTTGCTTTGAGTTATGGACATCTTAACTCCAATCAACTGATACACGACGATAACCAGGTGATATCTCCTGTGCAGGTGATTGTTCATGCGTTATTCGGAAATTATGATGTCATGGAAAAGACATGCACCGATATCACTTACAACAAGTGACAGGACGCCTTAAATTATTTTCGTGGTTTCGTAATATCGAATGTGAAAATAAAAATGTCTAAAATTAAATTTTATAAATTTTACTACTTGAAAGTTTTCATTCTGCGTAGTTACGAAAAACTTGCACCGGTATCACTTAAAATAATTTTACAAGTCGGACATTCAATTTTACTTCAGTACCATCTTGAATTAGAATTGAAAAATCTTCATTCACAGACACACACTTCCCATTCGATCTGTCCAAAACAAAAAATAGCTTACTGCAAATTCTCTGAATGAATATTCACTCGAGTATTCGATATGCATGTGAATGAATTTGACGTCTGACACGTGACGAAGATTCGTCAACAGTCAATGACCAGCGCTTCCTTCCAAACTTTTTGTCACACACATAACACTTTTGGTGACTGTGTGTCTGATTGAATGAAATTTCCAAAATACAAAAAACGTGACACTCACTCCAAATTTGGTAATTTCCAAAATTTACCTGAAAAACATAAAATTTTACTGTGAGCCTCATTGAGCAGAAGGTCGTTTCCAAACGTTGCGCTCATTAATTTCAACTTGATGAATGACTTTATTACATGAAATTTTTGATTACGGTGTGATTTTTGGATTTTTTCTCGTATTTTGAAAATAACTGTGTTTTTTTGGAAATATTTTTATTTATATTTCTAACTAATTGTCATTCTTTAAAGATTTCCTTGACATGTTTCGGCGTTCAAGTGCGTGGGAGAACCAGCGTGGAATGAAAACAAAATTTTTCTTGTTTCCATTTACCAAAATCCATTAAATTATTTTTTATTTCCCATCCAAAAACTGTAAAAACACAAGAGCCTAAATTCGATTGAATTACAAAATTCACTGACTCCAGCGACTTCTGTACTTCATCATTTCTATCTTAGACCTGGATACCCTTGTAACGACTGGAAATCAGAGCACGATCAGTGATACGTCTTACAGATCTTCCAGGTTTCCTTGTGTCTTGTGTCATTCTTCAAACAAAGATCTAAGAACAAATGGAAATGAAACACAACAAAATGGCCGCTGTGTCCAGACAAAATGGATCTTGATTTGCTTGTTAAGAGCGCAATCAATTTCAAGTCGAATTACGCTATTTGTTTGTTTGCTGTTAAACAATGTTAATAACATGTTAGCAGCCACATTGTTGATTGATTAATTGGTCGAGGCAAGGATGATAGCGTTAATGAAGAATTATGGACGCCATTATGAATAAAGCTCATGATAGAAAAGCTTCATTGCATGATGATGAAACGAAATGTAGTTTGAGTTATTTAATTACACACGATCAGTAATGACTTTGAGTTTTATGGAATTGCTGAAGGTTGAAATGGCGCTCGGTGCGTTAAAATGATTCGGGGTGATTTTTCATAGATGGCGCTTGTCCTTTGTGATTTGTGGCGACTCAATACATGGGAACATGAAACGAACATAGAGCATCCGCCCGGCTACGAGCATTCAACATTTACTCCTTTCATGTTCTCCATAGACTCACACGCGGCCAGTAATTGAACTGGACACGTGCAAGAAGTCCCAAACGAATTATTGTCGCATGGATTGGCACAATTTCGAAACGGAAAAGTTAATTGCACTTAAGTCGGTCGGAAAAACGCAGTTGTCCATGGTGGAAAATCATTCTTGCCAGTTGATTGACCGTTTGTCAACTCCAGCGAACTCCTAAACTCTTCAAAGAAAGGAAATGGTTTCGAAAACCAGACACTATTTTTTAGGGATATTTTTAGCCGTCAGATTATTGCCAATTGAATTAGTTCCATGACTAATGTCGATGACTCGATGGAATAAGTCGCTTGCGCAGTACCGGAAACAGACCACTTTCGGTGTCATTTACCAAAAATTCCGGGTTTCAGGGGATCTTTGGACACGTCACACTTTTAACTGACACAAATTCGGAACAACAAAGCGATTTGTGTGCTAATTACCCGTTTAACCTAAACCTAAACTTCTGGTTTATCTACTTAAATCAAAATAATAACTTATCGAAGCCATTTTCGAAACAGTTCAAAGTCAATAGATCAATGGACAATCGATCAAAAATGGCGATTGCATCTCGCCCACATGTTTCGGCAGTATCAGTGCGCTAATTTATTGCACGACTTTTGGTCATTTATCAGTTTCTGTTTTTGAGCGCAAAAAGCGATTAACTTGTGATGCACTTCATCGAGTGAGCGTTAATGATCGAATACGAACGGGTTATTGATGGCGAATGGCCATTTTTAAAATTAAATCTATTTCTAGTTCATGGTTAAGTATTTGACTCCAGTTTCGTTTGAAATATTGTATGTATGACATTCTTGTCAGTTAAGACACTTGAACTGTGAGTGATGTCTAGTATTTTGACGTTTCAAGTTTATTGACATTTCATATTATTAACATGCAATGCAAAAAATTGTGAAAAATGTTTCCACTTTCTTCTCCGACGCAGGCTTGAAGAAACTCAAATTCAAAAGATAAGTTTCCGTTCGCGACAATCGCTGGAGGGGAAATGAATCAGGTTCTCTCTCCTTCTTGAAGGGGTTGTTGTTGTTTTTCGTTTTTATTTTAACAAAAGTTTGAGAAATATCTTGACCAATGCTAGAAAGAATTCTTCTGCGATTAATTCAAATTCAAATAAATCACTAATAACATCTAAAGCGCAACAAAATAATCTACATGCCAATAGCAACAATGCGAACTCAGCGTTAAGGTGATCATAAAATTACCATCTTTACGATCGTATTTGACGCCGTCACTGCCATAACTCGTCGATTTGCGAGCGTAAAGAAGTTGTAAATCATAAACTAAACGATGGAGTCGTACATGATCATCGTGTGACGTGTAATTGGTGGCACAGAGGTCAAGTCCGTTTGACGTTTAGAGTTTGGTGTTAGAAATGCAATTTGCATTGAGACGGACTTCACACGTTTGCTAGCCATGACAATGACAATGCACAATTCAAATGATGACACTAGCAGGAAGCTTTGTTGTCTCCTTCTCTCATAATTCGAATATGAAAAATTTATGAAGTTTCAATGGTTATTTACCATTCCAATGGAATTTCCGGCACAGACACTGTTCGTCGCGTTTGACGTTTGTTTGATCAGTTGCTACGAGACGAAGACGACCGTAATGTTTTTTATTTGTCTGACTTTTTACTTAATTTTTAAAGAATTTTTGTTAAATAAAAAACATTCGACTTTTCTTAACAACTTCATTTTCTTATTTCAGGTGAGTTCGACGCCACGACACTTTGATGAAGATTGAACCATTTGGAATGGATCGGTTTGAATTCTTTCTTTAAACAAGACATACTGAAGACGACTCCTTAAGAAATCTGTTAGATGACTTTGGTTTGTGTTCATTGTTGTTGGTTTTTAAGGATGTCTCACAGTTAAACGCTAAGTAAAGCGAAAAGGATCATAAGAAATTTCGAGTAATTTCACTTGAATCGGTTGTAAAACCTACTAAACCGAAACACATTCGAGTTAATTGGATTTTAACAACGTTCACACCTAAAGGAAGTAATAAAATAATTTTATATTTCAATTTTGCAAGAATCCAAATGTTCAATTTCATCTGTATCTAACATGAAAACGACAACGACATCATTCTAAAAACGTTTCCGAGTAACGGCGTTGAGGTTGTAAAAGTAGTGTTTGGAAAAATTGAAAATAAATCCACAACATGGAGTTAGAAAGTACTAAAGAACAACAGACGTATCACGGAAGTAATAAAACTCGATTTAATGAGCTGAAAGAAGTGAAATTGCCCCAAGAGATTCAATAAGAAAACGCTGGAGTTAATAACAATAAAAAAATATTGTTATTACTATTGCTAATGATTGTTTTCAGACTAATTTCAAAATCAACCTACACAGCACAGCACGCAATGAAAACGCTCAACGAACGCATATCGTGCAATGGCGTGAATTTTTCCAAAATGTCCATGGGAAACTTCTATTCTTCTTCTTTGTTTTTCCTTTGAAATGAAAAATGCAATTTTTCACAAGAATTCCAATTTCAGTGAAACCTAATATCTAATATCACCACAGTTCCGCTTTTAAACCAGAAAGTTTGTGAAAAGTATAGCACTTGCTGTGCGCGAAAATTTATTTGCACTTTGCTATGATTTTTATGACATAATTCAGTGAATTTTCAGCGTCAAGAATTGACGGAAGACGCATTAAAATGGATTTCCTTGGGGTTTTTTTTGTTATTTTAGAAAACTTGTTTTAATTACTCGGTTAACACGAAAACTGTGTTCACAAAAGTCCATTAAAATGTGATTTATTCGTGACGGTATGAGGTCTCGGCTATTGAATTAATAACAACAGGAATTGAAAATCAACAGAAAAGTATCAGTGCAATTTGCAAATTTCTGGGATGGATGTGGAATGCGTTTAGTTATACAGGACCCTGACTGGCCACAGTAGTACCACTAACAAGAAACTAGGACATGAAACATTTTCGGGATAATGATCAATTTTTGCTTCAATCACCTACAGTACAAATGTGAGTTATTCATTTTTATTAATTCAGCATACTGATTCCACGAGTACTACACAAACAAATCGATGAGGGGAATATTTGTCTTCCCCTTATTGTGACGACATAAAACGCATGATTCCGTAACAATGAAGTTTTTCGTTCTTCCTTTGGTGGCTCTTTCGAAAACGTCTTAACCGTTTACAAGATAACAATCTCAACACGTCAAAAATTGTAATGACCGTTTTTCCAATTACAATTTTTGTAATGCAACAGAAAAGTGTCGGACACTGTCATGCGACAACAACAAAAAATTAAAATTGAAAAGTACTGCAGTCATGTGTAACCATTCTTTTTTTTGATGATGATGATGACTGCTGCACTTTTGGAGAAATTTCTTCCAACACCTTTGGAATATTTTAGATGACCTTTGTCAGGTGTCAGAGTGTTGTTAAAGAAAACAATTTTTTATTCTTTCTCCACTGAACATAAATCAATCCAAGGAAGTAACTAACGACATCCGTAACCTGTTGCTGGTTTCGTTGTTATCAGATTTGGTTTGGTAAGTTTCCACGTCCAGCAAGGTAATTTTTTTGGGGTTTTCTTAAGTAAAATTTCTTCATGAAAATTCTTAGTAATTGGCTATCGATCATTTTCTGAAGAAAATGTTTTTGGTTGTGTTTCATTTCTTCACTCGACTGGAACGTGATTGATTCGGATGAAAGTGGAAAATTTCAAGATGATTCCCAATTTGAATTCTGAATAAAAATCATTTCAATCAGACAAAACACAAATTTATTTCCGTGTCTCATTCCAAGATGTCGGATTCACGCTGACAAAATGTCGGAAAGAGCGTTTATCTCGAATTCAAACTTTTTCATTTGGTTCATTTCAAGGACAAATTCGAGTCGTCCAAATTAGCGCTTCATCAAATGAAATTAACAAGTAGGAAGTGGTCCATTGACAGAAAACTAATTCAATAAACCTATTACTGATCGATAACTCACAATTTTTTTTTGAAAGTTTTATCAGCTTTGCGCATCGAAATTCCATGCTATTTTGAGACTAACAGCGAAATATCCGTTTTCAATAAAATTGGAATTTTAATTTTCAGTAGAATTGTTAGTGAAATACAAACGAAAAAATACTAGTCAGTTCAACATTCACTAATTTCCAATTTGGCACAAATTCAAAATGTCAACAAACTTGAAACGTCAAAATTTCAATTGCAGTTCATCGGATTTTTCTGTGTAGAAATAAATAGCAATGAGGAATGAGTAACGGTTCTAGAAAACACTTTCCCCTCCTGTCAGTGTAACTGTATCGCTTGTCAAACAAACACGATGGCGAATTTAGAAATGCAGTAGGGTGCGTCGCACACGTCAAACGAGTGTCATGTGAGATATGTACTTTACTAGTACTCTCACGTGATTCAAAAAAAAAAACCCACGTTAATTATTCTATTTTCAATTTGAAATTGAGATAAAATAAGAAATAGAAAAAATAATTAACATATTTTTACATGATTACGGCAGGTATCTAATTAGTATGCGAATCTTGTTGTCACGTCAACTAGAGACCAGATAATTAGAGTGCAACAAGTATGGCGTCCGGTGGTTAGCGTGCTAAACGCAAATTTCGCTTTTTTCTTAACATTTTCCTCCTCTTTCGTCTTCTTCGTCTTGTTTATGGGTAACCCATTGCGGAAATTGTCATGTAGTATTCAACAACACTGATAATTGAACAGACTTTAACACTGCTCGGACAATTCCATGTTGTCTCGCTGGTTTTCTTTGATAATTTTTGCATAACACCAACTTCACCATCATGACAATTGCGACGCCATGCTCAAAATGGAAACCAAGAAAAGGATGAATGATAAAAACTCACTTAAAATCTGGTCACATTCCGGAAGTTGAAGCACTCTGTCGCAGTCTAATGATCTGAGAATCCACTCAGGTTGTCTGGTGAAAACGTGAAGCCTCCAAAAACGGAAATATTCCAAAGTTTCCAAAATGTCGAGAAAGTGTCACTAGGCTCGGCCGCATTTGATTTCAATTGGATGTAGCGCAAGGATGCAGCCCTTGGAAATCAAGGTAGACCAGAGTGGGTTTCTCAAGTCACGCGTTAACCTTGAAGTGAAA
Source organism: Chrysops caecutiens (assembly GCA_963971475.1). Lineage (NCBI taxonomy): Eukaryota > Metazoa > Arthropoda > Insecta > Diptera > Tabanidae > Chrysops > Chrysops caecutiens. Next base: position 9,694,424 of record OZ020568.1, read on the forward strand.
ATAAGTATGAGGACACTTTCATACGACATTTCCTTAGAAAATCACCTGATGGAAAGTGATTGAGTCAAGTGGATGTCATCAAGATTTAACATTTTCCCACAACTCACAATAAGGTCTTGCTCACTGTATAAGACACATCATTTATTCCAAGCCATCTATGATGAATTATAATTACAAAATATTTGTTTTCCGTTTCTTTTCCAGGTAATTTTCCTTATTAAAAATCGTCAAATGCAATTAGTTGAAAATGTTGTGAGCAATTAGTAATGAAAAATATTTTATCTTGAAAAAGTATTACTAATAAATAAAGACTTAATGATTTCAGTGAGAAGAAAGTAATTCTAACTTTCTTCTTTCACTCGTTTCGGGCGGAAATTTCCACCATAAATGAATCCTAAAATAAATCACTTTTGATTGGGGATAATCTTGAAGTATCCAGTTGTCTTTGTCAAGGAATTGAATTGAAAGTCAAGATAAAAATTTAATGAAAAATCATTTTTAATTAAAGTAATTAACAAAATATTCACTCTGTGTTCTTTGTTTTTGAACCTTTACTGTTTAAATTATCGGAAGTGCCCTTGAATAGCACCTCTCCATCATGGAACTGATTTGTTATTCAGCGGAATTCAGCTCTTAAACAGTTTCGTCTAATTATCCGGTTACCTTGCAATTAATATCTTAAGAAATGAGGAAGATGATAATATCTTATTTGCTTCTTGATTTTTTCAAATTTAAATATCTCCCATAAATAAAACCGTTCAAGAGTTACTTTAACAACAAAATTGCAGTTTGTAAGGTTATTCGAAAAGGAGAACTATTATCGCAATTTCAGAGCGGATAAACTTAATTTTTTTTTATCTTTCAATTAGACAAATGTGTGTCAAAGTCAGTTTTGAAAAATTAAAATTGAGTCGATAACGTGTTTAATTACTGTAATTAATTAATTGTTCAATTCCAAACGCGTGCCTCAAGTCAATTTTTCGGTTTTTAGCTATTAAATAATTTTGCCAGATTAAACACATTTGAGGGTGATAATGGCAGCTAAAAATTGACAACTCCAATAGATTCCTCACAATTTGGAGAACCGTAGCGCACCTAAATAAATTTATCTGTGTACACAATTCCAGTAATATGGAAGAAGATACGGGAATCTTTTTTTCGAATTTCAATATCTATGATTTTATATAAAGCAAAACAGATTTATAGCTTTGTAATAAGTTGGTTAACACACACATACAAAAATTTCGCAAATCTGTCACCACTGACTTCTGATCGGAAGACGCCTGATAAAGGGACGACGTTATTCGCGATTGACCGGCGTACCAAAACCGGTTTGGTAGAGTCAGTGAATCAATAAACTACTGCTCGTCACTCCGTCAACACGTGATAAAATACATAGTATTTATGAAACAACTCTATAGAAAACCCATGTGTAGGTAACTTATGGATTTGGATTAATAATATCAAATGTGAACTCTATATATTTATCTAAACAAATTAACTCTCATTTCCCAAACATGTTTTGGAGGAAAGCGATATAAAAGTTTTGGGAACAAACTCAATGCTATTAGAAAGAATTACTAGTCTTGAGATGGACAGGAGGGAAACTTCCGCACTTTGAACTGGATCCTCTGGAAGATTGGGTTTCGGTCTATATCATGTACATACTTCTCTCTGGCAGAAGGTGAAGTCCATCACTGAATTTTTTTCTACTAGCTGCTAAACTGTATTCGGTTTTCTCGGGGTAAACAAATGAGGGAAACAGAAAAGATTAAGACTGAGACAAATGATAAACAGAATTTCGGAAAAAATTCTAACGTCAAAGTGAACAATACAAATCTTGACCTAAATTTCACCTGTGACATGTTAATTACCTCAAACCGTAAAGCATCGGTTACACCGCTTAAGTGAACTCTAATTACAGGTGTTATTATGTGTTAAAGATTTATTTATTTTATTCGGAGGAAAAAAACGAAACAAAAGAACTGGCGGTTCTTAAGATGGAAAATAAAATTATTTTTTTAGTCTTCGTTTTAATTGGATAGAAGCGAAACGTGCGTAATTATCACGTTAACCAGTCTCTGGTTGTATATCGCATAATTACAGGTTTCCGATATTCTCGAATTTTAAAAAAGAACAACCTCATTTTTCGTAGGTTTTGGTTTTGATTTCGTGAAAACTATGTAACCCACGCGAAACCTACATAAGTGAATTTTCATGAATTCTGATGTGGAACCTTTCCAAATTGCGTCTCGTCACCTTAACCTAAACCTGACATAATCTCGAACATCTTCTATCTTTCCTGTTACTTCAAACACTCGACTTGTGACGATAATCACTGGTACACTCAGTTCTAATTTATTTTCCATTTCTGAGTTGATTTTGGAGGCAGGTAAATGACAATTGTCATTGAGACCGCTAAATAATAGTTAGGTTTTACAAAATTGAGTGTGACTAGGTTTATTTTTTCGGTAACAATTATGTGACTTTTACTGTTTTAACGACTTTAACCGAGTGAAACGAATTTTTTTGTTCTTCTTAAGAACGTCTTTGACGTTTAAGGAAATAACAAATTCAGGTCAAACGGTCTTTTTTCATTCAAGACACTAGGTTAGTGTTACGTAAACTACGCAACACTCATTAGACACGGGTTAAACACTGCACAGGGTCGTTAACCGTTCGTGTTCGCTGAACTGAAGTATGTAATTTTATTTTTGGAGCTTTTGTTTGAAGTGTTATAACAGTTATTGCAGACTCATTGATGGCCTTGATGAATTAAGGAAGCACCGACGAGATACCATCATTTCTCAAGTCAATGACGCTGTTTCCTGTATCAGGTTCAGGTCGGTCTTCATCCTGTTACCTTCATCGTTCACGTGATTTTGTTGAAGACCTTTCAATTCATGAATTAATTAGTGTTCATAGAGCAGCGCAGCTAGCGTCTAACAGCTTCTACAGATACAGCACCATCTGTCCTTCAGTCGTTTATTCAATAAATAAGAAATGAAAAGTCGATATATTCGATCCTATTTCTGTTTTCAATAGCTCTCCCGATTCTCTTTTCGCTGCGTCACCACACGCACACCTCCGAATCGAACCGCAGACCTTCCCCGCTCGCCGGGCGGATACTCTAACCACTGAGCTATCCTGAGCACATTTTCTTTTTCCTTCCATGTTCCCACATATATCGATTCGCCACATAACTTCTGTGTGCACTGCCAAGGAAATAAAATTATTCAAAAATTGACTACGCCACTAAGCAAACTGACTAATCTATGACAAGAGGATATAAAGGTTATTCATATTTTCAGTGTTGATTTATTGTTCCATTCGACTGGAATTTGTTGGAAATCGAAAGTAGATTCCAGTGGAATAATTCTTAGAAGAAAGTTTTGTTCAAAATTTCTCCCGAAAGAAAAGACTTCCGCGCTGGACAAACAAAACGTAATAAAATGAAAAATTATAAAGATCGTTTGGTGGATATTAGGCGAATATCTCAAACATAACGTAATTAATATCCGTTTCTTTGTCTGGTTTAATTAGTTAATGGTTTAACTAAACTGACTGGAGAAAACGATACGTCAAACGGTAGTTGAGAATTTCGAATTTTGACAGATTGTATGACAGCAGATGGCGTTAAATTGAAAATGGCGGAAAGACAGGAAAAGGAAGTGAAAGAAAACTTCTGTTGTCTGTTATAGTTTTTTTGCTTTTTTTGGGAAAGTCATTGTATTTGGGCAACAGTCCGTCATATTTAGAATGAATGGAAATGTTTAAAATGTTTAATTGCACGAAAAACTGGAGAATTATCAAAACATGGAGTGAAGTTGGAGCATGTTAAAAGCTTCAAGATGGAGGCATTGGAGTGCACAAACGTAGTACAATTCGAAATTCTTAATTAAACTGAAAAGAGGGAAGATACTTTGAATGAACTTTTCAAAGGTCAAAAATTACAACCACACGAAAGTCTTTGTAACGAATGAAACATTTCGAGGAAGACGATTTCTATTGTTCGATATGCAAATTTCGACCATTTGCTAGACCATTTAAACAAAACAAGTTGGTTAAAAGTAAAAGTACAAATCTTGACTCTACTTGACTCAATTCGACTTCCTCCTGGTTGGTTCTTTGAGTGCGCTTTTCATGGAAATTCAGATTTTCTTTGATAAGGTTAAGATTTTTATCAGAAAATTTGCTTTCACTTTTTATTGAGTTGGATCTAAAGATATTCCAAGATATCGCATAATATCATTCTTTCTAGGGATATGAGATATCCTTACATTTCATTTTCATGGACAAACTTTCTTGTCTCCAAAGCATGTCTCCGAATCAGTGAAAATATGCAGTCAAACGAGTTGCAGAGTTGTGCATAAGAGTGCATTATGAATTTCTTATATGATGAAGTTAAAATAAAAAATCAAATCTTATATGGTTGTAGAACATGTTTTTAAAGGAGATATTTTCAATGTGAAAACAGGCATTTTGTCGTAGGTGAAGTTCGTGTCGTGTCGCACTGTTGCTGTTGTTGGTTCATATGACAACTATAAGACAAGTTTAAGATGAAGAGCAAACGAGAAACTCATGAAACGAGTATTTATTAAATTATTAACATCTATGGATATCTGCTGGTATCAACAAAACCACCAGTTATCAACGATGAAAGCCAACACACGAGTTCGTTGCATTGCAATGCATTTCATCAATGCATCATTGAAGTGCACTTTCCGTGCTCCACCACCACCATGCACCGTGCATCGTTGTTGATGATGATGACAATGATTGAAGGTTGATCTTGTAAGGAAGAGTCTAGAATCAGTTGTCAAGGGCAGATTTTTCGAGTTCCTACATATTTTCTATAAAATGGAATTCAATAGCGACATCTTGTGGAATTTCTGGAATTGCATTTTATTCTGCAGTGCATTCAAATGTGACAACTTGACAGGGAGAATTGATAAATATCACAAACAATATCACTTCAATATCACTTCCTGGATTTAAACATTTGGTACTTGGAAATGAATGTGGGTGTACTATACGTACGTTCATTGTGATACACTTAAATAACGCTTGATTTGCTTTCGAGATATTCGTGGCAAAATGTCGTCTGCCATGACACGAAAACCGAAGATAATCCTGACAAATTGTCACAAGTGATAAAAGATAAACAATTTCTTTTTCAATGTTATATAACTCGAATAACCCATCCAGACATGCTAAACTTTGTGGATTCGTTTCGTGCTACAAATTGGAAAGAAATAATAATTTTGTTAATTACATCGTATTGTTCGCCATGACATTTTTTAGACGAGGATAATTTTCTGTGTGAATTGTATAATTACGATCGGTAATTAAAATTCAACTCAATTACGGAGGAATTTTCAGTTTTTCAATTATTTGTTCAGACGTGGATCATCGTTAAGTGAAAATATTTGTTATTCGAATTCCAGTAAAAATTGGTTCGTCATTTACATCATTTTCATGTGATATTGAGAAGGTTTCATGACATAATAATATATCACGAATGTAACTTCATAGATGATTTAAATGTTTATTGAATAAAAGTTTAGAATAGAACGAAATGTTTCGTGTATTTTTAGTAACACGTGCAACATCTACATTGTGACCTTGTGTAAATGTAGCCACTGGACTAAAATTAGAATTTATATCCAGAACAGTGTAATGAAAATTTCCATCTGCAAGGCGATTTCGCCATGAATTTTGAGGGATTCATTCGTTTGAATGTGGGACATGGTTTCGAGTGTCAAAATTCTGAAATTTAATTAAATTACTAATTTTATTGTGTTACAATAAATCAAACTAAAATTAAGATAACCTCATCACCTTCCTGTTGTGTATGTTATTCAAACAAACCGAACAGAAACAACAATTTTATAATGTTTCCAAAATCATTTTCAACAAATTTATCGACGATCAATCAAATGTTATCCAAATAAAACCTTCGCTACATGATAAACATTGAATGGTAGCGAGCCTCATATGTCAACAGGTCATCACAGATTTGTCGTGGAGTTATATGATTTTCGAAAGATGGAAATATACTTTTTGTAATTTATCAAAATTCATTTTGACTTATTAATCAACGAGTTATACAACTCTGAAGTGAATGTTTTGATGGAAGAGGAAGCGTCTTCCGAGGCCACGCAACTTGTCTAACATGCGAGTTCAAGTCAAAGTTGAAGTCGGATTTCCGGACAAATTGGAAATGATGGCACTTGAAAGAACTTACAAAATACGTCCCCTTTAACCTTAACCTTAACTTCGTATTTACTCAAGAAAAAGTACAAAAAATTCGATTGCGGTTTGTCCAAATATCGGTTAATCGATTTAAAATGGAGGTCAAGTTTATCCATTTGTTATACATATGTTTTTCCTAACACTTTTTAATAAAGTTTTTGCTGTTGGACGGGAATAGAAGGCAGTGTCGCAGATCTCTTTTAATTAAAACCGATTTTACAAGGTTGTCACACTGTTTTTCTTTAGTGTTTATTTAATACAAATCAATTCTTGTCAATTAATTAATACGCGAAACATATGTCCCATGGAGCTATTGATTTAATTAATCAGAAAATGAAATAAACGCCACGTTCTGATGGTGCAAGGTGAACAACATTTTTTAAATTCGACGTTTCTAATTTTTGTGTGACAAATTTTATTTTGACAGCAACAAATCAAAGTTGTCACAATAAAACTTTCGATTAGTTATTAGTAGATATATAAAAAATATCGAAAATGTTCTAATTTTCATAAAATATTAAAAATCAAATAAGGTTACATAACCTCACATTCATCCTTTTTTGTGTCATTTTACGCTGATAATGACATCTTTTCAAATTCGAGCATGCGCAAAAATGACCATCCGCATCATGACAGGCAAAACTGGTTTTCAGAGACCATTGGTCAAAACAAAATGAATGACATTCTCTTATGGTACCCCTGAAATTTAGCAGCCTGTCTTATCTGGAGCATTCTATTCGAATAAAAAGTGTCCCAATTCTCTTGGGATAAATTTGACATCTTGTTGATCTGATTTCCGTGTATCTTGTCTTATTTTAAGACCCTTAAATCCCAATGGGACATATTCGACATTGTTTTGGCAGATATATGTTCCTGGAAAACGTCCATAAATTCTATTGCGAAGAAATTCCTATCAAAGCTATTAGACTACTGGGCACAATTTATCCCTGTCCAACAAATCAGACAGCAGTCATAACGTCATCCGTTCCCGACGTCCTAATATCCATGCATGTTGTCCCATATATGTAAATCCCAATGGGACAAATTTGACATCTCACCGGTAAAAATATGTTCCAGGAAAACGTTGGAGACCTCAATTCCACATAAATTTATTTAAACATTTTCTTGTGACTTAACTAAACTTAAATCAAGTCTTACACAACTTCCACTGCATAACAGAAACAATTGTCGTTATGTTGCACTTTAAAAATATATTTCTTTTTATATCTAATACTACATTTATTTCTGCACTTTCTCATGAGAAACAAAAGAAAATCAGATTTGTTGTGGAAAAAATACAGAAAAATGCAGAATTCGGTCTTTGTTCCATCAGTCTTGAGACGTGAATCTCAAAAACTTTGAGCCTCGGGTTCCTGGTTCCCTTCGAGGTGCATTTTATTGTTAACTAGAAAAAACGTTTTTCCGTGGGTAATTTATTTAATCGAATATTGTAGTTTTAGTTTTAGTTTTTACCCATTTTCCATTTTCGGTTAATGGTATTTTGAGTACTTCTTCCGCAGACAAGATTTACTTAAAAACATTTTCTTAAAGAGTTTTCACTTTTTCTTGTATTTTATTGTGACGCAATTCTGATATCAGTTCGTAAATTACATTTTCAAATCAACATTTTCATGACTTTTAATTTGAATACAAGAGCAATGTCTTCGAAAATTAAAAATTCATCTTAAAAACGAAACGGAATCAGTCGTGATTTTTAACATTATTCACATTTTTCTCACGCAATTTCTGCAGAAGACACTTTTGTCTTTATCACCCATTTTTGGAAAATTATAAAGTACTTAAAAATATCGAAAAAATAAGTATGATATAACTTCGTATTTTTCCTGTTTACTATCGCATAATATTGACTGTTTATTGGATAATCTCTAAAGTTCAATCACGGAGCTTTTAATCTGTTTAATTCAGTTTTTTTTTCATCTCTGTTTGATCACCGCCAATATGCTTTCGTTCGGGTAATTGATTTTTTTATAAACATTTACTCGATTTTCACTTAATTTTGTTTATCTCAACTGCTGGAATTCCAATTCTGCCGGAAGACTCGTATTTTTTGGTAGCTTTAAATGTTTTCATGGACAGACTGTTTAAATCCGAGTCAATTATGGACAATTTGAAGTGTAAATTATTACAGAAATTTTATCATTATCCAATATCTACTTTAATTGATTTGCCCAGATGAAGATTAATTTATTTATTCAATTTGCAATGAATTTTTCCCATTTTGATTCCAGGTATATATCTGGTCCTGATTACAATAGCAAATGATTTCTGTTAAAAAGTCTGACAAGGTCAGTTCACAAAATCTCATACCACCTTTTTATGGAATGACAAAAACTGTGTCCGGCGACTATTCTCGGTATCTTCTCTTTGTGCGGATATTCGTATATTTTATTCGTGCGTTTCTACGTTTAGAAAAGGGAAAGGGCTTGTTGTGCAGCATTCCATAAAAAGTTTCACTCCAAAAATTCATTATCCTTGTCGATATCAGTTAAGTGGAGTGCGCATACAATTTTTAAAGGAACAATAAATGTCGCTATCGATCAAATTAATTTCCCAAGCTCCGGTAAAAGTATTTCCGAATTCCTTTACAGTCTCGTGAAAAAGCTTCGTAAATTGAATAAATTAACACAAGATTTTGATCAGATTTTTATCACTGCGATAACTCACCCAGAGATAAAGAGAACTGTCACTTTTCCAGCTACTGTTTTTGTGTAAATTCAACTTTGTCCAAAAGAAAGTGGTCGAATAAAACAGCTTGGCAAAGTCAATGACTAGAGGCAGTGTAATGAATTTTATGATGCAGACTGCAAACAAGATAACATTTTATCGGTTTAAATTTAATTTAAGTTTTTAACGTGCGGGTGTTAAATTTGAGAAAGTCCAGGCAAAAAAAACATCTATCATACTATCACTTTGATCGGATAAAAGTATGAAATATGATCTTGGAGATTTGATTGAAGATAGCGAGAGCACAATGCCATTATCTCCTATTACCTGGAGAATGACTGGTCGTCAATATCCTCAAACATGAAGATGAACCGATGGAGCGACATACACTCGTGCTACTGGCATTTTGACGGAAAAGTCAAGATTCTATTGCCTCCGGGGAAAAACCACAGAAACTCGTTTCAGAGTTGAGTTGGACATCGATCAGTGCAGACTGCGTACCTGTCTACAGGCGATCGTGATCGTATTCAAATGCCTCCGAAAGAAAGTGAGATTCTTGGCAGAAAACTTCGAGATGTTATGGTTATACCCTGACTTCCAGTCTTAACATCTCCACGTCTTCATGGTCGTCGTGTGGCTGTGGTCTCACCGCTGTGGCCCTCGAGCAGATGCTTTGGTAACTCCTTTACTTTCTGCACGTACCACGAGCCAAGATGTTTTCAAAGCCTGAAAAATTTCGCTTTTTTTCCGCTTCTTATTTTCAACATTTCATTGCTGAAAGCAAAATTTTGTCGTTATTCAAGTTCGACCAGTGTTTGAAGATTCTTTGCAGTTTTACCAACTTCATTTTAACCAATGATTTACCATGCAATGCAACATTGTATTATGCTGCAAGACGAAATGGTTTAATTTATTGCAAACATTAATATTCATGAAAATGAAAAATAAATTAAATTAATTCGTTATAAAAACGAACTCGCTACTTACGCTAATTTGAAAGCTTTAAAATATTTACTACTGGAATAAATTTAAATTTTTAAAATACAATTTTTGTAATATAAAAATAAATAACAAGTTGACAATGAATCGAATGACGCAAATTTATACTTCTACCGCCACCTACAAGAAGCTGCAGCAAGCAACAAATTTGATACGTTCTGAAACCACGACGACTTATACCGATACACACGTCACTCCACGTACACTGACTTCAAAAATTCTGATATACTCTCCAACTCGATAGAACTTGTAAATTTTATACTTTTCTCAAAGGTGAGTCAATTGTCTATCAGATGATGTAATATTTCTTAACTGTTACTGACTGTTAGTAGTTTGACAGTCTTTTTAACTCTTATTCGTAACGATAGAAAAATATGTGCCTCTGATTAAGGGTTACGAATGTGTTGAAGGGTTGATATACTGCTTCCGAGTTGTTTTACTTCACATAAATCAGCAAAATGTGTCCAAAAGCGACTCGTGTTTGAGGATATCAGCAATTTTGACAGAGTTTCAATACTAGATCGGTTAATGGTATACATGTGTTCCCATAGCCCTTCTCATGTGTTTGCGATTACGTAGCTCATTGCATAAAAATTGAAAACAAGATCAAAAATCGATAGTTGCTTCAAAATTTCTTGGGAAAATTAAAGATACAGTGTAATTACTCAATTCAATCAGTGTCAGCACTGGTAAAAAACTACTATTACCGATTTGGAAAAGTAAACAAAAATTCGGTTTCGTTGATTGATAGAAATCACTGACAGTCAAGTTGAGAAGCTCAAAACGAGCTTTTCCCTGGTTAGTCTGATAATTTTGAAATTTCCGGCTTATTTTCGACCCATCAAACTTGTACAGTTGAATTTCCAAATTGCGACACTATACAGAGAGCATATGAGAAAGGTTGGCAATTTGCAGTACAAAATGCACCTTAAAAAGTAATAAAGTTTCAAAAAATTAATTGCAGTTTATTTCCATCTGCATCTACAGAATCTGTAGAGTGTTTAAAATAAGTTTGCAGAAAAAGTCAAAAATTACGTAACCACCTTCGCTTGGCTTTTCGTTAAAGTGAATTGTTCATTCAATTGCACCGCACTCCATCTGTGCCTCAAGTATGAAATCACGTTCACGTTTGGCGTGTTGTCGGACGATGTAGCTTGGTGTGGCCACCCTGAGTTGATACGATTTAGTGAGTGGAACCATGAAAAATTGCGGTTATGTTTTTTGAGTGCACCGCCTCGCCTAAAATCGCCTAGAACTCTTTTTATGGCAATAACTGAAACCTGGAAAACTGCTTCAAATGTAGGCACGCGTTTCTGGCGCTGAAGTGCAACAAAGTGTGACCTTTGCCTCAATGGAAACTGAAACTTGTAACGTTTAGCAGAGAAGTTCCTTTGGAAAAACCTTCTCTACGGTTGTGTCGTCTTGAAGAAACCTAGCCAGGTTTATTTTGTAAACAGACTATTGAAAAAGTTCAAAAAAAAAATGTTTCTTAATGTCAGATAAATTCGTGAAATGCGTTGGGGTCGTAAAGTTCATGGTATTAGGAAATCACTTCTAAAGCTAAACTGAGAGAAGAAAACGATGAAGAGAAAAAATGATTTTATGAAATATTGCGCAACAAGCTTTTCGCGATTAGAATTGAATTTCAAGAGCTTTTTCTTCTTATTTTTGTTGGATGGCCTGATTTTTGTATTAAGAAAATTGAAAAAGAAAGTGCACTCAAGATGTTTATGATGTAAACTTTAGATTCGTCAAGGTGATACTGAAGTGGTTATTTGATGAAATTAATTTTTAAGCTTTTTAAACATTACATTTAATGACAAGATACTTTACCTTGATTGCTTCCAGTTAAAAGAAGTGTTTGATTCAATTGCTGTGGGTGTGGTTCGAGACATTTTGCCAATTTTATTCCGACACTTATTGTAATATGTATTGAACGAAGTTTTGTTTATAACCTTTTATATTCTTATTTAAGTCGTTTAATTTTCTCCTGAATTCTCTCTAATTTTCTGTTAATTTCCCCACGAAGGGGTAGTGAATATTCCGCTAGACATTGACGGAGAAGATAAGAACTGGTTTCACCCTTCGCGTTTGTTTTCTATCAATTCCTCGTTACTGAAATGTCATTTCTAATTTTTATTTGTCCTGCGATTTTCTGAAATTATTTTTGGTGATGATTTTTCTTGTAATTTAAATAATAATCAATTAAAGCCAATTTTCATGTTATTGGTAATATCTTAATGGGCTAATGGCGTTGGAAGAAAGATGAAGGAAAAATAATCTACATCACCACTTATTGATATAATTAACAAATTACATGCGCTAGCATGCATTTATCCATAATGATTGACGCCTCTAATAACTGTGGACAGTATCAGCTTCATGATTTTCCATGTTTTCGAAGCTGCTCTTCGTAATCTGGTTTTCCAGTTGGCTTTTGTTGTTTTCTTTTATATTCCCCTCATAACTTGATACCATATTTCTTTCACCTTGATGAAAACATCTTTGTACAATGTGTGACCACGACCGACATCTGTTGTAATGATTGTGTGTAATTTACAGTCATACGCGTGTTGTCTTATTTTTATTTACAAAAAGAAACAACATCTACGGCTGGCTGGGGTGTACTGGTGGAGCCATATAACTGCAGCTACTGGATTGAGATGCTCTGGAATGTTGAATTGTGCCATGAAAGACATTCACTTTCATGTAATGGAACTTTTTGTTGCCCATTTTCCAAGTTCCAACAGTCAAGATTCAAGATCCAAGATCCGGAGTAAGACGTTTTGGGTGAGATTAAAGGACAAATGAATTCCTGTAGTTCCATCAAGTTTTTCCCTTATTCAGTTGGATGCACCAAATGATCTTGCAATTGGAATTCGCTCTACAAAAATGTGAAAACTCGATTTACTTTGGTCCGCATTGCAGTGTAATTTTACAAAAATCAAGAAAAAAATATATATAGGTTTCTCATGTTTTCATGTTCCGATTTTTCTTTGTGGCATTTGTTGGGTTGATGATTTAATTGTAACAGCAAGAAGAGCCGATGAAACCACAAAAAATTGAAATGATGGAAATCAACCTTTGCCGGATTAATTGTACCGGTTCCATGAGGGCAGTCTGTTAACTCTTCATGGATTTCTTGCACTGTACTAAAGTACTACTGCTATTTCCACTAAAAGCGCTCTTTCTTCCAACCAAATTGAATTTTAAGTGCAAGATCTAATGCAGTTTTTACAATTTTTAAAGTTTTTATTATCACGTAATCAATTTAAGTTTAAAAACCATAGAATTCATCATCGCTAGATATGACTAAGCGACTATTACTCACGTGGAAATGTGAAAAAACTCTTCTACGGAAAATTCTATGTCATCGTCGACAATTGATCTGACACTTGACTGCACTCAGTTCCACCAACATGAGAAAATAAATGTTCAATGAACTACGAAAAACTTGAACACAACTGAATGTTGGTGTGTTTGCTATTTATTTCTCCACAGAAAAATAATGTTCTGATCCATAAAGTTTTGACGTTTCAAGTTTGTTGACATTTCGAATGTTTGATTGTATTGATTACGTGTTTCTGTTCTTGTTCCTCATCGAACTCCATTTTGAATTGAAGATGAGAATTTCATTTACAAAGTAGTGTTAATTTCCTAATAAAATCCTTCGACGCGTAATTATTAAATTAACAAGAATTTTAATTCCTGTAGAACTTCCTCAATTTACGTGCGAATTTATCACATCTCAAACGAGGTCACTGTTGTTGCAATAAGTATTTTCATCACAAGGAGACACATTCAACTTAAAAATGTTATTTCTGCAACGTTAAGTTAACACTTCAAATAAATCTCCGAGTAAGTGAATTTTCATTGCAGCAAATAAATCCGGATTAAATTAAAGCTAAGGTTTCGTAAAATGAATCTTCCTTGTTGTGACACGATGAATAATCTGTGATGTTGTGTTAAATATCATATTTCAAAATTTTTAATTACTTAAAAATCTTGAGGAAATAAACAGTTAAAAATCTTTTGGTACGCAATGCGGAAACCAAATTTTTGGTAATTAAAAAGTGAAAAATTTACGAAGAAAAATTGAAGCGCATACAAAAACGTCAACGTCCTGCTAGAGTGTTCTAACGCAATCAAACAATCGAATCCTCCTTTTCAACATATTTCAAGGTCATTTTCAAGAACACACACACACGCAAACATTTGTGCTGAAAAACTTCATAAGAGAAAGTAAATTTTTTCGATAATTTATTTCAATAAAACGAATCGATTATGTATCGACGGAGTATAAAATTTAATGCAGGAAATGATAATCACTTACATATTTTCTGTTTCTCTTTAATTTTGTTATGTTTTCTGATAACAATGTCAAGGTTTCGTGTTACTGTCTTATAAAATTTTATGTTAACTGATAATTTTTGAATATTTTTCGCGTTTTGCTAATGTGATTGCAAGCAGATGATGTTGGGTCATTGGGTTAGTAGGTTTTGTTGAGGAAATTGGAGTGATTCAAATTTTGAATTTATAGCAATTGAAAGTGACGTTTGTGTTTCCTTGAAATTGGAAACATCCTCGGAAGAAATTGAACGTCAAAAACAAATTGTCAAAAATTTCTGGTTCTGAACCTGACGTTGCTGACGTTCGTGTTGATCACATGAGAAGCACTCGTGTGAAATATACCGCATCAGGTAACCTACTTTTAGTACTTTCAGCTTCAAAACAATTAGCCAGTGTCTGGGTGAAACAGAAACTTTCTTCGTTGATTAATTAATTCTTAAGAAATGAAGTTTCAAAAGATATATTTTGTTTTCATGTAGTAAACTTCATGACTTGAACATTTTCCACTATTTTACTCATCCAAATTTGGAATAGAAAAGAATAAAGTTGGAGTTTTTGTTTTTGTTTTTGATGTTTTGCGTCATAAATCAAGAACGCTGGAAATCAATAATATCGAAAAACTAAAAGCTCATAATTCAACCCGAGCGACAACAATTTCTAAATAATTTTTTAAATATTTTTGAGGTTATTAGCACAAGGGCAAGAAACGTGGTCTACTTGAGGAGAAAAAGTTATATCTGCAACATTATAGAGAACAGGTGATCCATAGATGGACGACGGGTTCTGGTTCACCTACTGCAGTTGCGGAGTTCATTGAAATGTTTTGCATGAAATTTTAAATTCAAGAATTTCGTAAAATTATTTTATTTGTTTATTACAGTCGTTTTGTGGTCATTCGTTTAGTTTGTTTAATAAAATTAATTTCACCTCCTATCGTCCCAACCCCTGCTGGCGACGGTCGTTTTCAAGGTCTTTTCTCGACAATTTATATCAAAAAACGCTGAAATTTATTGATTAAAGCTTGAAATTTCAATGAGAAAACCGTGAAATAATTGAACGAACTGAGTTAATTGCGTTATTTCGGTTCCAGTCGGACATTACCCGGCTCCATTTGGTCACCGACATCATATTGCGGTGCAGATCAATGGCCCGTGACACGGTATAAAAGCTCTTTTCATATTTAATTCATTGTTTTTATCGTCACAAACCTGCATCACAGTGGACTGGATGTGCAAAAATTTTTCCTATCGAACTCAAAATAACAGGAAAGGAAATATTCCTAACGCTCCTGGAGCAATCATCAATCTGTCAAATTGATTTGTTCTGATTGGTTAAAATATAGTTTTTAGTAGTAGTGCCGCCAACAGTTTAATTCATTGTTTTTATCGTCACAAACCTGCATCACAGTGGACTGGATGTGCAAAAATTTTTCCTATCGAACTCAAAATAACAGGAAAGGAAATATTCCTAACGCTCCTGGAGCAATCATCAATCTGTCAAATTGATTTGTTCTGATTGGTTAAAATGTTGTTTTTAGTAGTAGTGCCGCCAACAGTTATAGTATATCTTCCCATCATACTCCTCTGTCTCCATCACTTACCCATACATTCTCTCATTAACCTGCATCACAGTGGATGTGCAAAAATTTTTCCTATCGAACTCAAAATAACAGGAAAGGAAATATTCCTAACGCTTGTAGAACAATGATCAATCTGTCAAATTGATTTGTTTTGATTGGTTAAAATGTTGTTTTTAGTAGTAGTGCCGCCAACAGTTATAGTATATCTTCCCATCATACTCCTCTTGTCTCCATCACTTACCCATACATTCTCTCATTAACCTGCTTCACAGTGAATGTGCAAAAATGTTTCCCATCGAACTGAGAATAACAGGAAAGGAAATATAATCCTAACGCTCCTGGAACAATCATCAATCTGTCAAATTGATTTGTTCTGATTGGTTAAAATATTGTTTTTGGTTGTAATGCTGCCATCCAGCTCTAATAAGACTTTCTGATTTTAAATCAATTCTGTTTGAGTAGTATCTTCATTGGTGGGCCAACTAACCCTGGAAAAGCTGTTAAGGTTTTTAGGTTTGTTGTTTCTAATTGTGCTAAAAATGGTCACAATATTTTGGCTGCTTTGTTTCTTAAAACTTCATTTCTTCTTTCTGTTTATGGTTTCCCACAAATGCCAACCTTCAGAGTAACCAAGAAAAGCTTGTTAAATGTTATTTTTCCCCAGGTGTGAACTTTGGCAGTACACAAAAATCAACCTGGGATACAACACGGTTCAATTTCAATTTTCAATTTTCAATTTGGAAAATTATTACGTTTAATTGAAAAACAATTTTTTTCTCCTCAACAAGAATTTTGTGTGGCTTATTTAAGTTGTCTGCCTTTTTTCTGAGGTTAGTTTAATTTAAACTTTTTTCAATTATTGTTAAAAGTTATTTTATGTTGTTGTTATTGTTGTTTTTTCTCTCTTAACATTTTCCAAGCCTTGTTCCACTTGTTGTTGAAATGTAACTTGATCCAGTAAACCTTCAATTTACTGAGTGCTGCTTTTAAATTAAATTTGATTCATAAACATGAGTAGCTTATGAATTTCACGAGTTATAGATACTTGATTGATTTCTAAGAATTTTTGCGTAATCCACTTTCTCCGTTTCAGTTTAGTAGTGATTTAATTAGCATTGATCAAGGTACGCCGATTCAACCCTTTTATGGTCATCTTAATTTGATATTTTCTATTTTCAGTTGCATAAAAATTAATATTAACGAAATTAATCAATTCTACTCTCCATTTTGCACTTTCAAATTCAAAAATTGATTCTGTCACTTGTGTGTCTCGTGATTTCTCATAGATGGCGCTGAACGTCGAGAAATGTAGTTGAATTTTGTTTTCTTAAATTGAAAAATCAGTTCTTCAATATTCTCGAAAGAAAGCTAGTCGCTAATGTAAACCTTACTCCTTTTAGTCAAGCTTCAAAATCTTCAATTGAATCTGTCCTATGTGTTTCGTCTGATTTCCGTTAGATGGCACTGAACGCAGAAAAATGTTGAATTTTATGATTATTTCTTCAAGATTCTGGAAAGAAAGCTTGTCCCTACTTTCAATTTCTCTTCTTTTATTCAAGCATCAAAATCTTCAATTGAATCTGATCTTTGCATTTCGTCTGATTTTCGTTAGATGGCACTGAACGCAGATAAATGTCATTAAACTTGGTAATTCTTTATTTTCTGGATTTTGTAACGAAGGTTAGTCTCTACTCTAAATTTCACTTGCTTTCCTAAATTGAATCTGGCATTTGTGTTTCATTTGATTTCCATTAGATGGCCCACAATACAGTGAAGTGTCATTAAATGATTTATTCCACTGAATTTCAAAGCTAAAATTTCTCCATTGATTCGCTGCAATTTACAGTAATTTGAAATCGCTTTACACCTCCTCTTCAAAAACATTTGCGTCAATATGCAATTGTCTTCCTACACGTTAAAGTAAGTGTTATTTACGTTGTACCCGTTCGATTAGTAACACATGATATTCATTCACTTTTGGTTAGATTATCCGACACAAAAATAGTAAATTTTAAAAAGTTGATTTGGATAGTGCAACAACAAGTCACGATTAAAATTTGTTTTGGTAATTGTGTTTGAATTACAATAAATAAATTATTTTCATTCAAAAGGCAGTTGATCTATAATAACCAAAAGATGACACCACCTTAGAAGGTGTCTCAAGTGGATTTGGAGCGTGCAAGTCTCGATAATTTTCATAATTTAACTTAATATCCACGATTAGTGTCTTAGAATATACCAAGTAAACGATCCTCTTGAGGATAAACACAAATGACCGATGACTTTTCGCATATTCTCTAGTGAATAGCTGCTTTCACTAACTCGAGCTGCTTCCAGCTTTTTTATTAATTTATTTAAACTTATTTTAAAAGTGGCTCCATCGACCTCTGCAAAAGTCAGTTTGATTTCTGCCTCCTATTCCTCTCGTCGGATCAAGTGGTGTTATTAAAGTAGGTGCACTCTATAGACGAAGTAGTAATTTTGGTTAAAGTAATAAATTTTATTACACAGTTCACCTGTAATTTGTGTAGATTGTTTTGTTTTTGTTTTTGTTTTTGTTTTTGGTTAATGGCAGGTTGCAATGAACTTTCAATCGATGAAATTCACTTTTTCGTCGAAGGCTTTTTGTCTTGAGACAAGTGGAAAATTTAAGAAGTTTATGACTTCATTTTGTAATAAAATATCCACCAAGAGAAAGGTCATACTCAAGGATTGCACTTACATAACCTTCTCCTGTCCACAACCACTCGGTAATCCCTCAATTTCAAATTGTCACTTTCGCGAAATTCTTCAAGTTTCATTCATCTGACGAACAGATGGCGTCAACTTGATGAAAGTGTGATTTTTATTATAACAAAACTTCCTTGAACCAGAAAACACTGCATAAATCATAAATAATTATTTTTTTAACACGTTATCAGATAATGTGAAAGAAAATTCCATTTCATTTTCATTTTTTAAATAAAAATATAAATTCTTTCACTTCCTTTTTACACGAAATCCACTAACGAGTGCTACAAATTAACGCAATCAATCAAATACCAACTTCTTTTATATGCAAAATTATGCGAAATGATCAACCATGGCTTGTTAAGATATAACAAGGTTTGTTTTATTATATTAATCAGTTGAAATCTTATAAATTATTAATTTTTCCATAGAAGATTTATTATTTTGTGGTTTATTTCCGAATCACAATAAACTTGTTGTGGTTTTTGTTAACGTTATCAACTTTTGTACTGACCTGTTATCAATCTTCTAACTGACATAGTCGAATAAAGGCTCTGTCAAGGAAGTGTTAAGGTTTTTATCCACTGAAATTTCCTGTACAAAACTTCCTTGTTATCCTTGATTACTAAAATATTTTCCATAATTCATAACGAGCAACACAATTCAATTCAAATACAGTCGACCTGGTAATTGCCTGGTTCCATTATTATTCATCTCTATAAGCTAAAAACTCGGATTAGTGAGAAACCTCCATAAGCGAAAAAGAGATTGCGGTCCCTGAAACTCTTCTCTTATCCAGGTTCGACTGTAGGTATTTTATTTCACGAACTTACGAATACTGGACTTGTAATTTGGCGAATTGCTCATAGATGGCTTTGAACAAAGTAGAAACATTTTCTTCTTCAAACTCAGAACGTCAACAAACTTGAGTCGTAAGAATTTCAATGACAGTTTCACCGGGTATTTTATCTCCACATGTACATAATGTACATAATGTACATTTTGAAGGTTATGTTGTAACTGCAAACAGTAAACAGACCTACGAATCGCAAAACATATCATAAATCATAACTCCTCAATAACCTTGTAATCACGCAAAAGTTAATCTTCCAATTCGGTTTTGATAAAATTACTAAACTGCCTCTTAATTCCACGTAATTCGGCTTAAAATTGTAAAACATACAATTACCCGACAGTGCTATTGCACCCACCAAAATCCAGGTGTATTAAGTATAGTAGAAAAAAGCTTTTTTTAAGCTTCTTTAACTTTCATGATATCTTCTTCAATCAATGTTTGTTGATCCGGTAAATTTTCGTAGTTTCGCAATAAACCACAAGTGCTACTCGACGTGTAAACAATTTATACGGAAAAAGTGTTTTTAATAATTTTAATTCGATTTAATTTACATTTTCAATTGCAAAAACTTGAGCCTCATTATCTCATCTTTGGATTTTTTCAGTTTATGCGATTGCCCCATAAAGTTGTCTCAGATTTCGTAATGATTTTCTTAACGTATCTTTCGTTTTTTGTTCAATTGTAGCTCTAAGTACTTTTCAAATATGCTTGCAATGTTAATGTAACAGCGAACAGTGTAATGGAAAACAAATTAAAAAATGAAATATTGTTTATAACGTACAATTGTTCAATAGACGTCAGACAGACGTTAGACGTTGTTTGTTTGTGGCATAGTGTCGTGTTTCTTTTTTAGGCAATTTTTTGGCCCACATCGTCTCCTACTCTGCAAGTGGTTTTGGTTCATTGAGGCAAGCTTTCGTGAACACTTTTATTTAACCTTTTTTGTGCAAATGATGCCCTTTTTGTTCATTGCAGATTGCGAATTTCAATTTTTTGGCTTTGATTCGTCTTACATCTTTTTATTTTTGACGTATTTTTGTTCGTCTTCTTGTTCGTGTTGCGGTTGTTATGCAGATGTGTTTCATAACTGACATATTAGAGCACATAATACCCTTTCATGGAAGTGAATCGTAGTAACATTTCTAGGACAACACGAAAACTTTGAATGCAAATTTACGCAATTACGACTTGATTTGATATAATTAATTTAATTAATGTAAATTTCTTTTCAGATGCAATTCGAAAGCATCATATTTGCCACGGCAAACCCGAGATAAACTAAACACGACCGATCCTGATCATGGAAGTTACAAGTTGACCCTAACATCAAATGAAGACAGTATTAATCATAACAATACAACGTCTTCATACCACGATGAGATATTAGTAACAAAATGTAACAATTTACCGGATGTGCTTCCATTGGGAGCAAAAATGCAACCATCATCACCATCTTCATCAGCATCATCACCACGTTATGGATCAAACAATAACATAATGGCATCAACAACACCACCCCATACAGCACCAGCTCTAATACCAACTAGTTATCCTATGAAATCAATGTTTCATTTTCAGCCACCAGTTACTACAAATCACAATCGTCACAGTACTACATCGTCTCCATCGAATAATCCGCCGAGTTATTCAATGAGTCAATTGAGTCGAAGTACAAGTTCACCGCAAAATTCAAGTGATTCAATTAGTCCGAAGTACATGTCACAGTCAACAATTGATTTGAAGAAAACCCACATAATTGAGCCAACGAACAAACAACAATCTGGTAAGATCTTGTCACCTGCCCAGTCGGAGAACAATATCTACGAGAAACAGACATCACCATACACAATGAAGAGAGACTTCCAAAGTGTTGAAGTTGTTCGTAAATTAAGTTTAGAAGAAAGAAACTCAAATGAAGGGCGAATTGTCCGAGCTGAGCTCGTCAACACAATACTATCAGCATCGCCACCAAGATCTGATGAGAAAATGATAATTCGTAAGGATAGTCTACGAGAGAATATTGAAAAAATCACACAATTGCAATCGAAATTAATGTCAGCTCATTTATCAGAAAATTCGTTATTAGGTTATTCAACAACTAGACCATCTTCGTTAGCATCATCAACAGCAACACTCAATTCAGTCCCAGAGAAAGAGACTCTAATGAAATCAGATCAAACCACAAAATCACCATCCAAAACGACGAACAATTCCACCAAGTCGAATGGAAATGAATGTCACAGTCCATGTTCGGACAAAGTTACAAAATCTACAACCGTGACGACAGCAACCACAACAGTGGCCACCGAAAACGATAGAATATCACAAATGGATAGTGAAGTTGATGGACTGAAACTAATGCAAAGAACTGAAATCGTCCTTCGATTGAATGCACCAACATCTGAGGTAGCGTCTCAGACAGATGAAACCCTCGCAGACGAGTTGACTCGGATTAAATTAGGTGAAACGAAAAATGATCTCAATAAATCATGTGACCATAGGCAACCAGCAACATCGACAACAACGCGAATCTTATCACCACGTAAACCAAGACCAGAAGAAATTGATTGTGACAATTTCTCAAAAGATTTAGCCAATCAATTGTCATCATCAGATAAACTACAATTAATTCTAGCACCGAAAATCTACAAATCAACATCAGATTATGTGACAGGTTTATATAATCCAAATGTATCCATATCGAGTAATACATTTAAAACAGTATCAACTAAACGTGATGTTGGTACATCAACACCTAACGATAATAACAATCATGAAAAATCAATTGGCTGTGAATTAGATGAAATAACTACAAACTGTGTGCCTTTATGTCCAAATCTTCCAATTATAACATCAACAACACCAACAATTGATCCACATACACCTGATTCTGGCTACTATTCAGTTACTGAACTCAAACCGAAATTAGTAACTAGATCTAGTCGAACCAATGAAGTGGGTGTGGATGTTATTATTAATGGAGATAACTGTGATCTTGTAAAGAAAAAGGTATGTATCCATTTGTGATCCATTCAATTTTCAAAATTAAATTAATTTCAATCAATTTTAGGAGGAATTAGTCAATCGTCTCACAAAGAAATTATCGGTGCTTGGTGTTGAACAAGAAGCCATAGCTGAAGAATGTTCAGCAAATGATATGTTAGGAAGTGATTTAACAACAAAAATTACAGAAAAATTACGTCCAATAGATGCAACAAAATTCCGAGCGTATATCGATGATGTAGGTCATATAACGATGTTACTATTATCATTATCAGGTCGTTTGGCAAAAGCTGAGAATACACTTCATACAATGGAGGAGAATCATGCGGAAAAGGTTAATTAAATCATTTTTAATCGAATTAAATAATAACGAAACTGTTTTAACAAAACACAATTTTATCGTTACAGAAAATCCTCGAAGTGAAACGTAATCGTCTGCTGGAACAATTAGAAGAAGCTAAACGTCTTAAAGAGGATATTGATCGTAGAGGAATAGCTGTTGGAAAAATATTAGAAAAACATTTATCAATTGATGAATTTGCAGATTATGACTATTTCATAAATATGAAAGCAAAATTAATTGTTGATTCTAGGGATGTAGCTGATAAGATAAAATTAAGTGAAGAACAATTGATTGCAATTAAAGATACTCTTGTCCAAAGTGACTGTTAATTAACGATTCTCGTATTATCCTTTATATATAATCACGATAAGCATATGATATTAGATAAATCAACGAATTTTCTTCAATAATAATTGTTATTGTTCGTGGAACTAACAAAAAACACACACTGTAGCATTAAGATTGTATAAACTACTATTGAACATGATATTGTTATTTAGCAGGACTTAAAACAAAAACGAAGAAAATTTGATAAACATGTTTTACAAAAAAAAATTTATTCTTGTTGTGGTAGAAGTATATTTTTAATAATATTCAGCAGTTTTCCTACTTATTCGATAAAAATGCCTTTTGTAATATAGTTTTTCCCATTAAAAATTACAAAATAAATGCTAAGTAATGAATAATTGAAAAATTTATCAAAAAATACGCTACGAAAGATTTTATATTTAAACAAAAAAATCATAAAGCGGTTGAAATTCGAAAAAAATGATAAAAAATAATTTTTACTTACTTAGAATTTGAATATGTTGTTTTTTAAACTATTACTTCTAATTGTACGAATTAATATGATTTAACTACTTGATAATAACTATGAATTATAGATTTAAATGTTGTCGATTATGTACACATGAATAATTTGAAATAAAAACAAAACTATATCTGCTTTTAATCAATGAAAAGATTTTCCAAATTTTAAAAGGCAAAAATTTTTAATTATTTCTTGTTAATTGTTGTTTTTGGTTTTAAACTAATATTTTTGTGTATTGTATAAAATTTAACTTGATTTTAAATTGTACATAATGTTTTGTGTTTTTCTTTGTGTAGTAAAACGTGTAAAAATGTTTTCTTCCCAATCATGTAATGGAAAGCTTCTTTAATTTTAAAACTCATTCATATCACATGAAATAGCAACGAAATGTACTTAAATGAGGTGATTTTCAAGTATTTTATGTCTCTTACACCAGTAAATCATCTCATGTTTAAGTTTAAAAGTTTCGTTTGAAGAAATTTTATTAAATTATAACAATTTTGTAAAGGAAATTT
The DNA here is from genome assembly GCA_963971475.1 of Chrysops caecutiens. Lineage (NCBI taxonomy): Eukaryota > Metazoa > Arthropoda > Insecta > Diptera > Tabanidae > Chrysops > Chrysops caecutiens. The sequence continues at coordinate 9,718,550 of OZ020568.1, forward strand.
TTCGGTTTTAACATTTTTCTCATATTATATCCCATACAGTTTTGATTAATTTTCTTGATTTTTATGTTTTTTCCTTTATTTCAATATTTTAGTTGAAATACAACTGAGAGAGAACGTAAAAAGCATTCCCACTGGTAAATTTAAATATGATTGTGTTTATAGTTAATGGAATTATGAATAAAAGCTTGAATGGTGTGAAAACCCAAGAGAATATTGTAAGGAAGAAAACGTTTTTAGTGTTTACTAATGATATGAACTAATTATGACGAAAGCAGCTAATCGAAGTGAATAATTTTCATAAAACTTTCATCAGCAGGTGCTTAACAATAACTCAAATAGAATTCATTGTAACAACAACAATATATAATTTAAAACACAAATATTTCAATAGTAAATCAGCATTTAACCAACAATTCCAAAATCACATTCTTTTGCTGATAACGAATTACAAAAATTTGCTATTAATATAATTTGCTAATACATTTAACTAGTAACGAAGCCACTACTACTACTACTATTATTATTATTATTATTACTATTATTATTATTATTACTATTCATAAATATTGTATCGATTGTATTTTTGTGATTTTGCATTAAAATTAATAATTATTACTGCTACAATTATAATTATAGGTTCACATTATAGGAAAGAAATAAAAATAAATATTTTGATTTTGAAAAAATTAATGCGTTTTGTCTGTCCTGTCCAATGTGCAAAGTCCTTGTTGAAGTAACACCACTTTCGTCCTGTTCACAAGAAGTGCTTTCATACTGAAGTCAATCAATGCAAACCAACTCCATGCATGAAGTAGTTGGAGGGTTTGAGTCAACTACACCAACAACAACAACAACAACAGGGTATCAAGTTTCAAAAATATTTGAAGAAAATCGATCAGGCAGAGTTCCAACTACCAGGTACCCAGAATTTGGAGATGGTATCAATTGTCCATGCCTGGACAAAGAACGATGCGGCAACAAGCAAACAATAAACGCATGAGTCGAATGAGTCGAAAATCGATAATCCTCATCCAGGGACGCATATACGGTAGAAAGTATAGGGTTATAGCACTTCCAGTACCAGATACACATCCCAATACGTCAAATGTTATTCATACACAAATCGATCGATATGGGTATTGGGCTGCGAAAGTCGATCGATTGCCAGCGTCTGTCTCACTGGGGCCACAGAAGTGCTAGTTTGTGTGACTGAAATCGCTTTAAATCTGGCGGGTTTTGATTGGGTTATGTGAAGTGATATGATCGATATTGGGTGGAGTTTGTATGTGAAGTTGACGAATTCTCCCGATTATTGAACGAACACACCCGAAACGGGTTTGAAAGTCAGTTTCGATCCAAGAAAATCGATCGGTTACCAGTCTTGCGGACTAGGCGCGCATGCGTCTTAGAATGTAAACCACGTGCAGTATGCCAGGAACGGCAGACTGGACAGAAATATGAGGATTTTCAAATCGCCTGGAGATATGCTGCATTTCGAAATGAGATGAATTCCATTCAATTTCACACAAACCCTTCAATTGCACTCAATCTCTTGATGGAAATCGATGGAATCACGCTGAAGGGAAAATTCAATAAATTTAATCAATAATTTAATTAATAAGCAATTTTTAATTTAATTCCTGCAAATTGAAAGTCCATCTGTTATATAAGCAATCGTATAACACGGAAACAGTGTAATAAAAGTCAATAAGGATACCGAGAAAGAACAAAAACCCGTTTACGGTAACATCCTCAGTAGAATCGACGGATTATCGCATTGCAGTTTCTTTAGCCAGGATGCCATACTGGATGATAGCAACAAGTAGCAGTACGCACGACGTACGATTTCTGTCGAGAAAATCGATCGCTAAGCAGCCTTGGCGTCCAGGCTGCCATAGATTCCAGAAGGGCGCAACTGGAACAATTCTTTGGAACCTCGTCGACGCGGGAGATCGTCTGTTTTTGACGAATGATGTTGTTTGTAAACAACATGGACGCGAGAAAATCGATATTCTGCCAGTCTGGGCTGCTGGGGGCACATGCCTTCGTGAAGGTAACCATTGAAGCGTCTACACACGGCGAAGATCTACGAACGAAAACATTGTGGATTCAGTAAAATCGATCGTTTCATAGCCTCTGTGACCAGGTATGCATGATCAGTTGAAGAGCGACAGCCGAAATAGTGCACACGATCACTATCCCTTACGGAAAATGTTCGAATTCTCGGATCGCACGCGTTCAAGAAAATCGATCGTTTGCCAGTTTCCTCAGCCAGGTGTGCATATACTGTTGAGAGCATAATGACTTTCAACCCACATCGATCCAAGAAAATCGATTCCTGTGTAACCCATTCCACCAGGTACGCATGCAGTCCAGGAGGAGAGGATCACAATACTCTAGGCAGTTGAGGAAGTTGAAGAATCAACAAAGGAAGATGAAACGGACTCAAGGAAATCAATAGTCTAGTAGTCTTTTGTCCAGGTGCGCATACGTTCCAGAGAGTATGCCAACTCCTCTACTCCATACTGACGAGTCTTTTCGGTCCACATGTTTAGAAAATCGATCGTCGAGTAGACTACCCAACCAGATACGCATAAAAATCAAGAAGTACGAATCGAAATGTACCAACCAGAAGCAGAAGGATGATGTGGATTCAAGAAATCGATAGTCTAGCAGTGATCTGAGCCAGGTGCGCATACGTGACAGAACGAGTAGTAGTCTGATTGCATGAGTGAATAAAATCAACATGGATGGATCCAAGAAAATCGATCGTAGAGTAGTCTGCTCAACCAGGTCTGCATACAAACTAGCAACAGAGTAGAGACACTCGAAACGCGTACTTCTGTAACGCGACTCAAATCCACTCGGAACGAGAAAATCGATCGCGTACCCGTCTTTCGCCCAGGTGTCCATACACAACAGGAGGTGCACCAGTAAAAACTTAAAACCCAGTGCCATGAAACTGCGAACAATCTAGACGATTTGAACGCATCCAAGAAAATCGATAGTCGAGCAGTCCCCTCAGCCAGGTGCGCATATCTGCCAGGAATGTTTTAGTGAAACTTGAAATTCCGATCACTGGTGACATTTCTTGAGAAAGATAGAAAGAAAGAAAGAAAGAAAGACTGAATAAGTTTTACTGGCAACATGGATCCGAGAAAATCGATAGTTTAGCACTCCTCTGAGCTAGGTGCGCATACATTGCAGACGGAACCATAGCTGAAATAGCACAATCCCACTTCTGTTCAGGTCACATGCATCCGAGAAAATCGATCGCATAGTTCAATATTGCCCAGGCGCGCATACGCCGCAGATCGTAATAGGTGTTCTCCTCCATGTGTTCATTTACAGCAAATTACCACCACTGGTGGATGTTGGAACATGTGTAGAAGTGTTTCGCCGATTGTCCACTAAAGAACTTCATGGCGCTACATGTCTTTGCAAGTCGTTTGACATTTCTCGTGCATTGACTGGAATTGATGTTTTGGTTCTATCGGGAGTGTTGGCTTCTTTCGAAAATTTTAATGAGCGTGAACTTAATTGGTAAATATTCACAGTAAATTGTAATGTATTACTTATAAAATACAAAACGATAAATATATAAATATTTATTTGATATGTTTAAATTATTTATTCGTGTTGGTAGTGTGTTTATCAATAGAAATTCACGTTTATTAGGCAGAACTGTTGACATCAATTTTCAAGCGGGTATCCAACAAAAGTATGTTTACGAAATGAAATTCGAATTCCAATGTAAATTTGTTTGTAAACAATGGTATTATTGACAAATTGTATAATTGAATTAATTATGTATTTTATTTTAGTCGCAATTTAAGTAGAAACCGGTATTTGCAACACGAAAGGACAAATAACATGGCTGGATGTACGCTGGAGGAACCGAAATACACAAATCGACTTGCACAAGAAAAATCACCATATCTCTTACAACATGCCCACAATCCTGTCGATTGGTATCCTTGGGGGGATGAAGCCATACAAAAAGCGAAATTAGAGAATAAATTAATATTTTTGTCTGTGGGGTATTCGACATGTCATTGGTGTCATGTGATGGAACATGAATCGTTCGAAAACGAGGAAGTAGCGAAAATCATGAATGAACATTTTGTAAATATTAAAGTAGATAGAGAGGAACGACCTGATATTGATAAAATTTACATGAATTTCGTGCTAATGATCAATGGTAGTGGAGGTTGGCCAATGTCTGTGTGGTTAACACCGGATTTGGCGCCAATAACTGCTGGAACATATTTCCCACCAAGTGATAGATGGGGTATGCCTGGATTTAAGACTGTTTTGACGAAAATCGCTGCTAAATGGAGAGAAAATCAAGATGAACTTTCATCTGCTAGTGAGAGGATAATTGAAGCAATTCGAAAAAGTCTGACTGAGAAAAGTGTTGAAGCTATTTCAGAAGATCCAATGAATGTAGAAGCGAAACTCAATCAGTGCGTTAATATATTCAAGAGAAATTTCGATTCAGACTATGGTGGATTTGGTAATGCACCAAAATTTCCAGAAGTGGCGAAAATCAATTTACTGTTCCATGCTTTCATTGCTTTAAAAGATAAAGATATCGTAGACATGGTGTTGAGTACATTAGAGAAAATAGCAAAAGGTGGAATTCATGATCATGTATTTGGTGGTTTCGCACGATATTCTGTTGACAAAATGTGGCATGTACCGCATTTTGAGAAAATGTTGTATGATCAAGGGCAACTGATGTGGTCTTATTCCGAGGCGTACAAAATTACAAACGATGAGATTTTCTTAGAGGTTGCAGATGGAATATTTCGTTATATGATGAAAGATTTAAGACATCCAGGAGGTGGATTTTACTCTGGTGAGGATGCAGATTCATTTCCAACTGCAGATGCAAAAACTAAAGTCGAAGGAGCATTCTATGCATGGACTTACGCAGAAATACGTGATGCTATCGAAAGCAATCCAGATAAACTTGAATTTGATGTAATGAAAACATTTGAAATCTATTCAAACCATTATGATATTAGAGAAACAGGAAATATTCTCCCATCGAGTGATCCACACGGTCATTTAACAGGGAAAAATATTTTAATTGTACGCAATTCTCAAGATTATACTGCACAAAAATTTCAAATCTCAAACGAACAACTTAAACGACTTTTACAAAACGTTAATGATATCCTTCACATCATACGTGATAAACGACCTCGTCCACATTTGGATACAAAAATCATTACTGCTTGGAATGGCTTAGCTCTTTCAGGATTATGTAAATTAGCAAACTGTGATTGTCCACGGAAAGACGAATACTTAAATGCTGCTCGCCAACTAGTCAAATTCATTCGAACAAATTTATACAATGAACAAGAGAAAATTCTTTATAGATCATGTTATGGAGCTGGAGATCAATTAGCTGAATTGTTGTAAGTATTAAATGACTCAACTTTTAATATTCTGTTTATGAAAATTATCATCACATATCATATTGAACTAACAAACAGGAACAGAATTCTTGTTCCTGTTCTCACGAAAATGAATTTTCAAAAATTTTTCATCACAAATCACTTGTATAAAATCCTATTGAAATGTTTCCTTCAAAACATGGACATCTTGTTTCTTGTTTTGTCCTTCAATAATGTTACTCCAGGCAGGAAAATTTTGTTTAAAATATCATGTAACAAACAATTGGTAATATCAAATACTATCAGGCAAAAATTCCACATTCCGCAGACAGGTAACAGAGTTTTGTATAATTACTGTGTGTAGATTCTCTTGATTAGTACATTATGCCTTAAACCACTATATAACAACTTCTATTATTGTTGTAGTCCCTTCATGTCCTTGTGTTCTTTCTGTACATATCACTATTACTATTACTTCTATTTCTATTTTTAATAATTTTCCTTTTTCAATGCATTAAACTTTTTTAAAATCAATTGGCCGAAGAACGCTTTTGCTAATTACTTTCTGCTCGAAATTAACGAAAATGTGTATTTTGAATTTCCAAAAATAATATAAATCTCTTTGGTTTTGCAAACAGACACGAACCAATATCAGGATTTTTAGATGACTACGCTTTCCTGATAAAAGGCTTAATTGAGTTTCACAAATCTACACTGGATGTCAGTGCGTTGGAATGGGCTAAAGATTTACAGGACAAACAAGACGAACTGTTTTGGGATAATGAGAATGGGGCGTATTTTTATTCACAAGAGAATGCACCAAATCTAGTTGTAAGATTGAAAGAAGGTAAATGAATTTTTATGATTCTTAATGGAGCTACATCAATTCAAAGCAATCTTTCAGATCATGATGGTGCAGAACCTAGTGGGAATAGTGTAGCAGCGAAGAATTTACTTCTTATTGCTGTTCACTTCGAAGATGCAGCTTACAAACAACGAGCACAAGCATTATTTGATTATTTTGCTGATACTAAACCTTTCGGTTATGTACTTCCCGAAATGATGTCTGCCTTATTACTTATTGATCGTGGTATTGAAATGGCAGCTGTTGTTGGTCCAGACTCACCAGATACACGACGGTTGATAGACATTTGCAGGAAGTATTACATACCAGGAATGCTTGTTGTTCATTTCGATACAGAAAATCCAACAGCCGTTAAACGTAAAAGTGTCGGATTCAAAATGGTAAACAACAAACCAACAGTTTACATTTGCCATAATCGCATTTGTCAGCTACCAATTACCAGCCCTGATGTACTTGATGAAACCTTTAAAACAAATTATTTGATTAATTGATCCTAACGAATTTAGATTACCTGAATTGATATTTTCTAATTTTACGTTTGAACTCATTTACATTTATTTTAATTGAACAAAAAGTTTATATGTTGTTTAAAAATTTCGAAATGTTATTGAATTTGTGGTCATTGTAATAAATAAGCATTTGCTAGTCAAATTCGTGATTTAGTGGTAAAAATTTGTCCATCGTCCACAAGCTCCTTGTGCCAAGCCTCCAAATAATGAACGTAACATAAGCCAACATAATATATAAGAAGAAATTAAATAAATTTCCAAGCTTCAAAATCTCATTCACCCTTCCCCCTTTTGACCCCACTTAATTCAGTATCAGGTCTATGGTTCACATTTTAAAATTATTTTTAATTACTTTGTGTTATCAGCCAAGCACAATGTTGAACTATTTGTCAGAATGGAAGAGAATAAATTATCGCTAGCCACATGCTAGACCTAACAAGATTATGTTGGTAGCTTCTTTGATGTATTACATTAGTGATAAGAAAGTTCATCTTGTATAACAATTTTAGAATCTAATCTCTCGATGTTATCTATAACCCCGAAAATACCCAGTCGTGAAAGTTTACTTGCAATTTCTGTGTAAACTAAATTAAAAATTTAAAAAACTCCCAACGCAACAAACTCTAGGTCACACATATGTTTGAAAACAGAGTAAATTCACACTATGCGTCTATGATCCCTATCGCAGCTGACAAAAGAGTTGATGACCTTGAAGCGGCTGAGCCGATTTTGATAAAACATGTCCAACATGTCTAACCACCGATTCACCCGTGTAAGAGCTATGGTGCCACAGACAAGCACACATAGCGGTCAAACTTATAACAACCCTCTTTTTGGGTCAGAGGTTAAAAACAACGAATGTTTTGTAAATTAGTTTTTATTGGAAGCATTGTAAAAGGATTCAACTTCAGTAATCTTTTAGCACTAACCGTGGTATAACATTCATACAAGTTAGCTCTTGAAACAACAATTTACATGCATACGGCATTGTGATTTTATAAACATTAGTTGATGACTGGCAATTATGACACCAGGAGCAATAAGCTAACCGTCCACATGTATTACAAACGTCCACTTCGAATGCGTCTGAGGAAATCGCTAATCGTTCCATGATTAACATACTGAAATTATTCAAATGAATTTTATAGTAACATCGATAAAATGTTTGTTAATACCTTGCACCATATGCAATAAGGCAATCACGTTCCATTTCACCCAACCGAAGACCACCATCCCTACTCCTGCCTTGGGTTGGTTGACGAGTGAGCACTGCTCTTGGTCCTCTAGCTCGAGCATGCATCTTATCTTGTACCATGTGTTTCAATTTTTGGTAATAAACCTGAAATTTATACCGTCTCACTTTCAAATTGCACTAACAATAAAATCATAATTTGTACTGGTCCAGAATAGATGTATGCTACTAAAGGATCCCCCGTTATACCCGAGTAGAAAACATCTTTTCCGTGATAATTGAATCCATGTTTAAATAGTTCATCCTGGACGTCTTTGCATTTTGACCCTCCGAAAGCCGTTCCTGAAAGATTTTTCATAATGAACTTTTCGTCCTTATCAACTTTTTCGCATACCATAGTGGTATTTTCCCTCTAAAAGACCTGCTTTACCAGCTAACACTTCGAGAACTTTTCCTATTGTCATACGAGATGGAAATCCATGAGGATTCATTACCATATCTGGACAAATACCAAAATCATTGAATGGAAGGTCCTCTTGATCAACGATTAAACCTAACGAGGTAAAGAATATATATTCATTCATACCTATTACAAAAATTTCAATACCTGTAACACCCTTCTGTCCATGCCGAGAACTAAATTTATCACCAACTTCTGGAGTTCGGGTTTGTCTCAAAAGTATTTTAATCAAAAAATCTTCTTCTGTATTAGCCGTGACCATGACTTTTTCGATGTAGCTTGGTTCAGGCCCTTTGTAAGACATAGGAGCCTATAAAAGTTAAGTGAAAAACTTCATGGATTTGTACTAACAGCGTTATTAAGAATATCTCACAGGTGTATAAGAAACTGCTTTGGGCGCACCATCTTTTTGCTCAAGAGGGTTTGTTGTAGTTATAGCTGGCATTTCCTTATTGATTAATGTCTACAAGAGAACTGTTATTTCCAGAGATAACTCAAATCAGTAAACTCACTTGTTTATTAACCACCATTTCACCTGGGGAAACTATTCCATCGCTATCAAGTGCTTCATGCTTGAATATAACCTTATTTGTAACAGCATCCTTAAGCGGACCCATAATTCGATCATATGTCTGATTTGGATATCTCTTTACAGTACACTTAGTGTTCTTGTAAACTAAACATCTACCGTATCCTTGAATTGATACATCATTATGATTTCAAGGCTCATAATAAATAACTCAAACGTACCCCTGTCTACTGATGCTTTGTTAAGAATCAAAGCATCTTCAATATCGTATCCAGAGTAACTCATAACGCAAACAGTTGCATTTTGGCCAGCAGGCATTTTATGGAAATTTGTTAGTTCAATTGTTTTCGTTCGAACCATTGGAGTCTTAAAATAAATTGTATGAGCTAAAGTGGTTGTGAAGTTTTAATTTAGTTTACTTGCGGATAGACAATGTTATACATCAAAGTATCAATACGGTTTCTCTGGTTATATCCAATTACACCCATTGCTTGTTTTCCCATAGCACATTGATAAGTATTACGTGGACTTTGATTATGATGAGGATACGGAACGAGTCCTTAAAGTTCGAAATATGAATGTTCTTGAACGGATAAAATGAATCTGAAGGTCTGTTACCAGCACAAACTCCCAGAATGGTGAATGGTTCTATTTCTAAATGTGTCGTTTGATCTGTCAGAATTTCATTTTCATAGCAAGCGATATAGGAGTCGTTTTCTTCATTCACATCCATGTATTCGATAAGACCTAAGATTTTGTGAAGATATTTACAACATTCGAAGTGATTTTCAAAGCATGAAATTTTACCTTGATGAAGGAAGTCTTCAAATTTCATTAAACCTCTGCTGAGATCATCAATGTGCTTCTGCTCAACTTTTGGTTTACCTTTAGTTACAATTATGTAAGGCCTGCAAAGTCTACCACCGTCTGTATGAATATATACGCATCTGTGCGCGTGAGACGTGTGAATGGATACAAAAGCTCCAATCAATCCTTTGCGCCGCATCATTCGAAAAACCTTATATATCTAATTGTACTCCTGTTTCACGAATATATTTATCAAATTTACCTCAACAAGTCGGGAGTTACCCAGTGTGACACCCAGAATGTTACCATTTATAAACACAAGGAATACTTTGGGATCATTGATAACTTCGCCACCAATCAATCGAATGTCTTCCACGCCGCAATTGAAAGCTAATCGAATCACAGGCTCTTCATCAACTTCAGTTGTTATATGAGCCATTAATGCTAAGTTCTTGACTAAACCACAGGCCTGCCAGGAAATAAAATAAATAAATTATATTATAAGTTTTATTAATATATCACATACCTCTCCTTCAGGAGTGTCGGATGGACAAAGCATTCCCCATTGACTCGGTTGTAACGAACGTGGTCCTGAAACCTTTCTCGATTTTTCAAATTGTGAATTCACTCTAGTCATCATGCCATACGCAGATATGTAGCTCAGTCGAGAAAGAACTTGTGTTACCCCAGCTCTTTCCATTTTGAAACGTTTGATTGTCCAGTTTCCCTGAATGTGATGAATGTAAAGCAACGAGTATTGTATAAGGGATATTTATGGCTTACAGAGGAAATAGCTGACTCCAAGCCAATTGTAATTTGCGCCGAACGGATGTGTTTCACAACATCAAATTGAGCTGCTTTTATTTTGGGAATATTTTTATCAGCAATTTGTTTCAATTCCCAGTTGAGTCTTTTGAACAAATCTTCGAACATTAGAGCTAATAGAGATCCAGCTAATTCAAGCCGTTTGTTTCCATAGTAATCTCTGTCATCAACAGCAGTTGGATCAACTTCAGCTTCCATGACTCTTCGCACCTATTGTCAAGAATACATTTGGTTAGTAATGTTTGTTCTTTCGATTCAAATGCAATTGTACCATTAAAGCAACATAAATAGACTTTATTTGAAAATTAAAATTCTCCACTGGCACATGCGCTAGAATTGTCGTAGCTAGCAAATCCCGGGCTTCATCAGCGGGTGTTTTAAATTTTGCCACGGAAGTTTGAAATCTGAAATAATTCATCCATCGCAACTACAACTATTTGATTCGCATAAATTATAATTTACCTTTTCACCACCAATTTTGATCCCATATAGTCAAGTGCTCTTTGCTGTGTAAATATTTTATGGTCTTTTGCCTCGTACAACGATGGCATGAAGCGCGTTTGAATGTCGTCTGAAACGCCAATGAGATGAACTATTTCCTGATCGGTTACGATTCCCATGGCTTTGAAAATGATGACTATGGGAATGTCCTTGAAAATCAGAAATTTACATAAAATGTATTTGAGGTGCTCATGAGGTACTAACGTCAACCATAGAATTATGTCTCATATAATATTTTCCGCGTTTGTTAAGGATAACAGTTCGAGACTTCTTTTCGTGAGTTGAACTTGTTACTTGGCACTGTATAATCTTGTTGAATTCCTCTGTTATCATTTTGTTCCATGATAATTGTTCTTGTATTAAAATTACTTTCTCTTGCCCACGAACAACGAAATAACCACCAGGATCATGTGGGCATTCATTCATTTTAGACAACTCAAACTCAGATTTTCCTGTAAGTACACAATTGGAAGATCTCAACATAATTGGCATACGTCCAATCAACAAGTTGTTTCGAACAACTCTCTGCGTCCCACGAGTGTATTCTATGTCAACTGTGATCGGAGCTGAATATGTAAGATCACGCAATCGACACTCGTGTGGTGTTGTGGCTTTCGTAATATTGAATCCATCCTCAACATCTGGTCTTCCTACTTTTACATCTAAGTATTTTAAGTAAAACAGTGGATCTGCATCACTTGTGACTGTGCTGGATGCTAAGACAATCTTCTTGATTCCAATATTGATGAAATGATTGAACGAATCAATGTGTGGTTTCACTAGTCCTTTAACTTGTAGAAAAGCTGAAACTATTTTCCATTTTTCCTGTAAATAATTTCATCTTGAAAGTAAAAGGTTTTCAAAGTTTCTTATTATTCTACCTCTAAAGGTTTGATAGGCTTTTTCCAAGATTTTGGGTCTCCAGCCCAGAGGCCTCCTGTGTCCTGCATTTCTAACCTCACTTTCACTCACCGGCAAATATTTTACCAAATTTATTCTATATTTCTCATGACCACTGTAAAGAACTAATTGTATTTCGTTGTGATTATTAGGAAGAGTGGCTATTATTAAAACTACTTACAATAGGAACATGAATTACTCCAAAACTTCTGAAAACTATACGCAAAGTGTTCTGGTGTGTCGTGTTTTGGTTGAAACTACAGCAGCTGATTGACATTGAACCGCCAGGCGATATGCAATTGTTTCTCTATTCCATTGCGAGATTAAAGGCGCGTTTCCAATGCCAGCTTGGAGTGGAGTGGAGTGGCTGACATGTTTCGCTCGCTTCACACGCACGCACTCCGCTATATGTGCCTTTCGTGCGATCTGGGCCCAGCGTGGATTGAAAATAGGATCTATTTCTATTTTCACGCTGGAGTGGCAATACGATGTTTTTCGGAGCGATTCCAACAGATGGCTGCGACGAGATCGTTCCAAATTTGCGACGAATTTCCATATGTTTTGTTTTAAAATTGGTTAAAAATGGGAAAAAGTATTCAGTCCTAATACATTTTAATGTATTAAAGGTACGATAATTCAAATATGATTATTTTACGTGGGAAAATATTTCAATTTTGATAATTTAAAACGACTCAAATCATGCTCGCCAGGTGGATGTGAAACCAATCCACTCTGGCATTGGAAACAAGTGCCAGAGTCAGCGTCAACACACTCCACTCCAAGCTGGCATTGGAAACGCACCTTAAATTTTAATAATTATAATTACATTCAAATTACTTTACTAATTATAATGAATACTGAGGAATAAATTATTAAATTTTCTCTACAAATTTCTCACTTTGCAACGGAATAAATTATTTAATTATACTTTGCAACCTGAAAGTGCCTTGATTGATTTAGTGCAATTCCAACAGAGAACGCTAGTAGACCTGTCACTTTGGTTTGTTTAATGGACGAGCTTCAGTGAGTAATCGTATAGGCCGGTAACAATTCAATTGTGTCATCCTTCTGTGTTTCGATTTTAAATCCGTAAAAATCCACAAAAATAAATCAAATCCCATCTCGCAAAAATGGTGTCGATGCCAGGATCATTTGTTTTCGATGAATACGGTAGACCGTTTATAATTTTACGCGATCAGGATCAACAGAAAAGGGTTACTGGAAATGATGCTATAAAAGTGAGTTTTTAAGGAATTATTTGCATAAAAGTGTAGTAGAAATGTATTTTGAGTCACGTGAAATGTATAAAACAAGAATTTCATGTTTACTACATTACTCACAATTGGTTATGTTTGACTTCCAGATGTTTCGATATCCTCCGATTTCACGCCCTTGGATCAATTTTTTGTCATAATTTTCCACTTATTCGCATTAACCTAATCAAAAATGCAATATCCGTATAAAATTTCTAATAAAATTTCTTTGTTTTCAGGGACACATCCTGGCTGCTCGTCAAATCGCGACGACGCTGAAAACATCGCTGGGGCCAAAGGGTCTGGACAAAATAATGGTGAATCCAGATGGTGATGTGCAAGTGACTAACGACGGAGCAACAATTATGAAACTCATGGAAGTTGATCACGAGATTGCAAAACTAATGGTGCAGTTGAGTCAGTCTCAGGACGATGAGATCGGCGATGGGACAACTGGTGTTGTTGTGTTAGCTGGTGCATTGCTCGAACAGGCTGAATCACTGTTGGATAGAGGAATACATCCAATTCGTATTGCTGACGGTTTCGAATTAGCTGCACAATGTGCTGTTACCAATTTGAACAAAATAGCCGAACCCTTCCCAGTGGATAGGAACAACAAAGAACCACTTGTCAAAGTCGCAATGACTACACTAGGAAGCAAAATAGTTAACAAATGCCATCGTCTAATGGCTGAGATGGCTGTGGATGCAGTATTAACTGTTGCCGATTTGGAAACCAAAGACGTCAACTTTGAATTGATTAAGATTGAGGGCAGAGTAGGAGGTCGCATGGAAGACTCACAACTAGTTAAAGGTGTTGTCATCGACAAATCTATGAGTCACGCCCAAATGCCTAAGCTACTCAGAGATGTGAAGTTGGCTATTCTCACATGCCCATTCGAACCACCAAAACCAAAAACTAAGCATAAGTTGGACGTAACATCTGCTGAAGAATACAAGGAGCTCAGGAAGTATGAACAGGAAAAGTTCACAGAAATGGTTATGAATGTCAAGGATGCTGGAGCTACTTTGGCTATTTGCCAGTGGGGCTTTGATGATGAAGCTAATCACTTGCTATTGCAACACGAACTGCCTGCCGTTCGTTGGGTTGGTGGACCGGAAATTGAATTGATTGCTATCGCAACTGGTGGACGAATTGTTCCACGATTTGAAGAACTAACTCCTGATAAACTAGGAAAAGCTGGTTTAGTCCGGGAATTAGGTACCTATTGTAATTATCTGGTTATTCTAGCTTATTAAAAACATTTTTGTAGCTTTTGGTACTGCAAAGGACAAGATGCTGGTCATTGAAGAGTGTCAAAATTCGAAAGCGGTAACAATCCTGCTCCGCGGTGGCAATCAAATGATTATCGATGAATCGAAACGTTCGATTCATGATGCCTTATGCGTTGTTCGTTCTTTGATTAGGGTACTTAATTATTTACTAAAATGGTAATCACTTTCTTCTAACCCATAATTATTCGCAGGATTCTAGAATTGTCTATGGAGGTGGTGCTGCAGAAATCAGCTGCTCACTGGCTGTTGCCAAGGAAGCTGATCAATTATCAACTCTTGAACAATATGCGTTCCGCGCATTCAGTGTCGCACTAGAGAATATTCCATTGGCATTAGCAGAAAACAGTGGACTTCATCCAATCGAGACTTTGTCAGAGTTGAAAGCACGTCATGTTGCAGAATCTAATCCAGCATTAGGTGTTGATTGTATGTTAACCGGTAACTCAGACATGAAACACCATCACGTTCTTGAATCTTTGCATTCCAAGAAACAACAGATTGTCTTAGCAACACAATTGGTTAAAATGATATTAAAAATTGATGATGTACGATCTCCAGCAAATCACGATTAAATTATCCTCTTTTATGATAATACATATGTGTAGCTGTCGTCTATGCTAGTTCTCACAATATCTTTCTAACATAAAATTTATGTAATTCACACAATAACTCATAAACAAAATTGTCACATAATCTTCATTATCACGTGAAACTAATTATTTCGAACAACTTTTGGTTTTTATAAATAAAATAAAGGAAAAATGTTAATTATAGTTTTCTGATCAACATCTGATACGACTGATAATAGCAGAATGGGAAAAATAAAACACCAAAGTGGTTCAATTCAATTTATTTTAATGAAAATTTTGATATGATAAATAAATTACAGAGTTTGGTTTAGATACATTGTGGTGTTACTAGTCGACATCCTCCGGTCTAACTGGATGCACGAATGGTATCATGGATTTCTTGTGTTCATCTCTGGATAAAGCCTTTCGCATGTCTGAAGAATATATTTTTGCATTAATGATATCAAACAGATATTTGTTATTTACCATAAGCGTCTTCATCCGGATCACCCGAATAGTACTCCAACACTGTTCTGTAGACTATGTACCCGAGATTTGTGTACATATTTATTGCAATTTTGTTGCTAACTCTCACGAATAGATCAACAAAATATGCCTTTTTCCTTAAACGAATGGTTTAGAATTTAAATAATTTAAAAGATAAGTGGACACTACTTTTCTGAAATATCTTCTAGGAAATTCATGAGCAGAGCTGCCAATCCAAGGCGTCTGTAGTCTGGTGAAACAGTCAAAGCAGTTACATGCCCATGCCAGTTTTCATTGTGTCCCTCTGCTTTTCCCATAACTAGAATAGAAAATTTTTTAATTAAATTCTAACAGAAACAGCAATCTACTGACTGTATCCCATAATTTCTCCACTCGGCGACTCTGCAACTTGGAAGTATTCCGGCCAATGAGCCAGGTATTGTATGTAGAAGGACAGTCCATAAGTCTCAGTGAGTGGATCCAAATTTCTAAAAATGGAATTGTTTTTAAACTTGAACATATCATTAATATTTAACCATTACACATTATTGAATTTAAACATATCGTTGCAGGTAAATGGACGTAATGTTGTCATTTTGATTTATTTCGAAAATATATTTCACTAAAAATTTGTCGATTTTAAGCATGCAAATGTTGTGAAGGGAAACGTCAAGCTGACAGACAGCCGGTGAATATCTGTCAAACATAGTTTTTAAATGAAGTTGTTTTATTTTTAAGTGTTTTATATATTTTAGAATGTTTTTAATTTTAAATAGTTCATCAATATAATTTAAATTATTAATAAATTTAATTTTTAAATAAAATTGTTTCATTTCAAAGAATCAAGAGTGAAACAACAGATGTCAGTGCATTGGAGAATTTCAGTTCAATGTCACAATCATCTGCCAAATAATTTTCACTTAATTAATGGCGACGACGTTTATAGTGCTGTGTATGTTCGCAATGTGTTTTGCTTTTAAGAATTTTGTTGAAAATACGTGAAAATTTTCAAAATGATTAAAAGAATACAAATTCTAGTCGAATGAAATTATAAAATAACAATAATACTACTAACAATTATTTGTTAATTTTAATTAAAATCACGTGATAAACATAGTTTGTTATTGTACAAGAAAGTTTTTAAGTTGAAAATGCAAGACAAGATGAAGAAATGAACAAAAAGTCAAAGAAATCGAAACAATTTTTCAATTAATGTAAATTCTTTATCACGAATTTTTAAGATATAGATTTGATATGTTATTAAAAATTCAATGTAATGTGAAATAAGTTATACTACATTCATTCATTGTGTATTGTGGAAAATTGAGTGAAAATTCACATAAAAATGATGCAAACAAATATATTTGTGAAATTTATCAATTAATTTTCTATTTTTGGGTTTAAAAATTATCAAAATTCATATGTTGAATTTCCTTAGATACAGGAAATCAAATAAGAATCTTTAAAAAAAATTTGTATAAATTACCAGCAAAAAATGCATATCACCAACAATTTAAGCTTATTAGATTGTTTCATTCTGTTATCAACAATAAATGCGGCTTTAATTCATGGTAAGCATCGTATGACATGCCACAAGTCAACGAAAAGTGCATGGAGAAGTCATTGCTATTTAAATGAAATTTTATAAAAATAGAAAATTATATTTTGACTAAAATTTTGATAAACTTTTCGGTAGAACTATGACGACAATTGTATTGGAAAATGAGATAAGCTGAGAAACAAGAAAAACAAAATACTAATTGATTTTTGCCTATTTCACAATTTTAGCTTCAGTAATACGGACACGGGAAATTGGTAACAATTCCTTTGCAAAGGACATTAACAATGTGACAACAGCAACATCAAGCACTGCAACAGCAAACGGAAGTCTTGGAGATGATTCCTTTGAGAGAAACTCCATCGACACTGGTCCCATTCAAACACTGCCAATGCTAGCTGAAACAGCAAAACCGGCAAATAAGACGAGTAAGTGTTTGAGGTGATAAAGATAATCTTAATCTCATTATAAGCTATTCTACAAAAAAATTTATTACTTTGTTGCGCTGAACAAAACGGGCCCCCTTCAAATGTGATAATTGCTTACGGCATATCAACGAGATTTTTGTAATTTACAAGTTTAAATTATTAACGAATTTTTGTCAATTTATTTCGACACTAATTTGAGAAAAGTTGTTTTCTTTCTTTACTTTGCTATTATTAAATAAATCGTTTTATTTTAAAACGTGATTGTTGTTTCACGTTTCTTTGGTGATATTGGTTTGAGTTGAATCGATGAGGAGTTCATTGAAAGTGAATTCATATTTTGTTGATCAACTTTTTTGAGAAATCAAATAAACCCTCATGGAAACAACAATAGTAAATGAGCAATTTGGGAGGATTTTTCTAAGTTCTCTCTCGTTACTTGAATAGTACAAAAACGCAAAACAAATCTGACAAATCATACATGCATCTGTCAAATGAATAGGATTTTTCAAGTATATTACCATTCCGTTACTTTTCGTTAAATTCTCTCAAAACAATTTTCGAGTACAATTTTAATTTTAATGATCGAATACAAAAACGACAATTTTACAAGTACGTGAACAAACCTAATATACCTTCAGAATAATTTGCATTTTCAAAAGATCTTTATTTGACAAAGAACGAGTTTGTTTCGATTTATTTGTTAATTTGAAATGACCGGCTGCTCCCTTCAGATAAATACTCGTGAATCCTGTCATTGTGATCTGGTTTTATTGTACTTTGCTTACACCCTTGGGAAACCCTTAGAATCTTATGACGGCAATGAATTTTTATTAATATTACTTATTTTCATTTCCCAACAGAACTGCTAAAATGTCACTGCGATATATGTTACGATGAGAATTTCGTCTGTGAAACGGATGGAGTATGTTTCACATCCGTGGCTTATGAAAAGGGCCAGACACAGTACTCGTACAGGTGAGTAAGACCCAAAAATTTTGATTAAAATAATGTAATACTTTGAATTAAAATTCCCCAAAAATCAAGTAGGATATTCTGAAATTCATCGTAGATTTGATACGAAAACCTTTGAAACAAATTGAAATCTGAAAACGAAATGTTAAAAGCTGTTTCACTTTCACTATAATTAAATAAAGGAATATTTTGTTACCTTGTTAACAGATGTATTGATTTCGGGACGATACATGCGAATGATTCCATGAATTCGTGCAATACCAAAGCAGAAAGATCACTAGATGTTGGCATAAAATTATGCTGCAATTCAACAGATTTTTGCAATGCACAACTAAAACAGAATTCAATTTATATGAAAAGTTCTTTGCATCAATTGAAAGGTTGGCATAAACGTAATTACGAACATTTAAATACGAGGAAACATTTTACTCATTTATCATTTTTTGTATGAGGTGTCCTTGTTTGTTATTTTTTGATTTATGCTAAACCAAAATGAGCTTAAGAATTTCGATTTTTGATTTTTGCACAGGAGCAAATGTTTCCTTTATCACTAGAGTTTCTTTGGATGCAGAAAGACGTGCAAGCAGTGTGTTGTCTTGGTAATTACCTCCAAAATCCTGTTGTGTAATTGAGGTTTATTCTTTTGAAGACAACACACTGTTTGCACTTGGACCCAAATTACTTGTTAATACTAATAAAAATCAAATACACGTTATATGTCCGTCCATTTCGTTTTCAGAGCATTTTTGATATATTTTCCATCGACAAAAAAGAACCTTTTAAATTATACTCATTGAGAAATCTACATTCAATTGTATTTTCACAGTAAATAATTTTTATATTTTTCCATTTTCCACATGTGAGTATATTTAGAAAATTAATTTTTCTTGGAATAACTGATTTTGGCTATGAATTTAAATGAAAATGTGAAAGGGAAATCTTAATAATAAAAACATGAGATTATGAATTCAATAACATATGAATTGAATGATTGTATAAACAATAAACCTTGTTTAGGTGCCATCCTAAGAAATATGACCTAGATAGATTGCCATTGGAGTGTTTAACTACTATGGAGAAAAAGAACGTTTTTAAGATCGAATGTTGTGAAACAGATTTTTGCAATAACAATAAATTATTGCAATTGGAATATAAAAGAGGTACACAATAACAATAACCAAAGAATAATTCGATACGTTTTATTAGATAACAAATTTTATTTTATCCTTTTAAAACCGAGATCGATTTCAATAATTTTGAATTTATCCTAAATAAGAGTATATAAAATGTTATTGCATCCTTTTACCCTTTTTTCAAATACTTGAATGGACTATAGCTATCTATTTTACTACACTAAATATGAATCCTTTAAAAGACATAGAGATAAACTCGGTTCTATACAATTTATTTGGTTTTTTGGAGAAATTCTAACGCCAATCTTATTAGAATCTTTCTTAAAAGTTTAACACCTATCCACGGAGTAAGATATCTAATACGTTATATAAATAATTAATTACTTTCATGTACATTACATTCCATTTCAAAAGCATATTATTCACTCAATTTCCAGTGTATTAGATTTGAAGACAATTTCAATAATGCTTTTAAATTAGCAAACGTAATTGAAAGCTTTGCCTTATTTTTTAAATGATAGTATCTTATATATATACTAGAAAAAAAAATTGAAAGATATTTATAACGTTATGTAGGAAATGAATTGCTTGAGTGAATCCCATTCTCCTGTGAATCAAATTTATTTCCAGGAAGCGGAGAGAAATTTATTCTGTGTTTGATCTACATAAGATGAATTTTCCCCGCTTTCAGAGAGTGAATCCCATTCTCTGGTGAATGAAATTCATTTTCTGCTTCACGACCATTAGGATTTTATATATTCAGATAAAAATTTATAAATTTTCACAAAAAACCAAATTTGTATAACAAAATCATATCGGTTTGCTCGAATTTTCGTAGTATTTCTTGCTTGGCATCCGTTTTTCCTTCTTAATAACTGGGCATCTTGATGAATTTTGCATAAATAAATTAAATAAAATTATATTCTATAATCGTACTTTTGTAGTTTTTGTAAGGATAAAATTTTATTTTCTTTTTGTTTTCTTTAATTGCTATTATTTCATGGTTTATTTTATTTTATTTTGCTACCTCTTTTTAACATTCAACTCCAAATACACGTATCTTATAGTAGATAGTATTAACTTAATTTAAGTAAACACTATTATTCACGCTATTGCTAGCTACCACACGTACTATTCATAACACACTTGCACATGCCAAAACACGAGTTATACACGCAATTTTTATTCTAAATGAAAATTTGTCTTCGCACTGCTATTGTAGTCTAAAACTTAAAATTTAAATAAGAATAATTTGTACAATATATTTGAAAGAATGCTCCAGAAACAATTTGTTTAATGTATAGTTTATTGAGTTCTTAATTTTAACTTATAATTAATTGAGTTTTTTTCCAAACTGCCATTATAAACTCTTCATGTAGACGATGAAATTAAAAAGATTTGAACAAATTTTAGAGTTAAGGTGAATCATATCATAAGTGTTAGGTTAACCAATAGATGAGTTATGGTAAGATTTGTCTAGATATTCAAGGAGATATTCGTTCGTATTTTGTTCGTATTACAAATTAGAATAAATTATTAAATTTGTTACTATAGATGCATGGATCGTCCTTTTCCACCAGAAGATCCGATTTGGTGTCATGAAAAGAGTGATGCTGGCCCATTTTATGCGATGAATTGTTGCAATCAAGATTTTTGTAATATAAATACTAATTTAACATTACCAATGCGAGATGATTTGACATTACCTATACGAGGTGAGCGTTGTAGGGCGGAACAAATGAGTATTATCAAATTGGTTTTATCCAATCCATTACATCTGAAAAAGTTTATCGCTATATATTCGTCTCACTATCATGTGTTTTATGCTGTCAGATGAAATCGGAACAAAGATTCAACTCAATCATAGACTACGTACTTGTCTTGACTGGACAAGTGATATATGATTTATATTATATGGTTATACATTCGATGTACATCTCATTTGTGAATTTGTTGTTTCACATTTATACCATTTAATTGTTTGTGTTTTGTCTGTTAAGGAAGGATAGCAACTACTTTATATCTTTTACACTTTTCATAAAAACAAATTTGTTTATTTCGAGGCGATTATACAAAAGGTATTCGTTAATAAAAAGAATGTGTTCATAAGCACATGTTTAATAGAGTTATCAGTCGTTTAAATTTCACGATTTACCTTAAATTGAGTCATAAGGTTCATGTTTTTCCCATATAGGTAAATGAATTCTATGGAAATGAAAAATTTGATTATCATCATAAAATACCTTGTTAACTTTATCATAATCAACTTGATATCATTTTGATTGTCAAAATATTTGCTACAATTAAGTATTTTTTAAATATACTGCGGTGATATGATAAAGAAAAATTACATTAGATAAAGCAGTTTATTTGTTGTACACATATAACGTCCAACATATCAGTGTTGTACAAATTCAATTAAGATTAAAGAGTTCAAATGTTTATGTTTCGTTACATTTATTGTAGATCGAATCTAGGCCCTTGAAATATCTGATTTGCGCACCCTTGAAGCGAATCTTCTTTGTACTCTAGTATTGCTTTAATCGATGTAAGATTTTATATTAAATTAAAACATACTTTCATAAAGACAGACTTTATATAGTTTTATTAAAATATTTATATAATAAAAGTTTAATCATTTATATGTTGTATTCACATTGAGAACAAAAGTAAGTAAACGGAAAGTGAAAAGTTGTAAACATAAGTGTATCGATTTGTTGTAACACCAAAAGAATAAACTTCTTATAAATCGAATTGATTAAACATATAAGATCATAGATTAATATAACACCATCAAAGCGTTTTGTCGTCTACATTGTATATTTGTAAATTATGCTGAAAAAAATCATTGGAAAACATTTTGTTTTGCTTCTTAATTGGAATTAATAATTTTTGATATAAGTAACAAAATTTATGTAAAGCATTGTTTGTTTAGTTGTTGTACGCATGTTGTTCTAAAATTTTGTAATAACCAGTAATGAGATTTATAAATTATGCATGCTTTTGTAAGGTTGGATATGGGTTATTGTTTAAATTCACTAAATGCACATAAAATGTTTTTGTTAAAATTATAATATTGTTGTATGAGAATAAATGCTAATAGATTTCCTTAAAAACTAGAACTTCTTGATGTACCACCATTCAGTACATGGCAACTAGTATCAGTTATATTTGGTGCAACGTTAGGACTTTGCACGACAATGCTAACATCATATTGGTATTATCAAAAACGTAAAAGACCAAATACAAGGCCATCGTATATGCAAGAAGACTCAGTCCGTGACCCAATACTAAATGGAAACACATTGCATGATATCATTGAAATGACTACTTCCGGTTCGGGAGCAGGTGAGTATTATCTACTAAATCCTTTCATAAACAGATCAATTTCAATAATGAAAATAATCCATTTAGCTGGACTTCCATTATTAGTACAACGATCGATAGCAAGACAAATTCACTTATGTAATATAATTGGTAAAGGACGTTTCGGGGAAGTATGGAAAGGTAAATGGCGTGGTGAATATGTTGCAGTGAAAATATTTGCTAGTCGTGAAGAATGTTCATGGTTTAGAGAAGCTGAAATATATCAAACAGTTATGTTACGACATGAAAATATTTTAGGTTTTATAGCAGCCGATAATAAAGGTATTACTAATAGTAGTTATAATTGATAATTGATAATAATATTTGATTTTCTAGATAATGGTACATGGACACAACTTTGGTTAGTCACTGACTATCATGAAAATGGTTCATTATTTGATTATTTAACAAATCATACTGTTGATGTTAAAATAATGCTATTAATGGCGTTAAGCATAGCAACTGGTTTAGCCCATTTACATATGGATATTCTTGGTACACGTGGCAAACCAGCTATTGCTCATCGTGATTTAAAATCTAAAAATATTTTGGTTAAGTCGAATTTAAGCTGTACAATTGGTGATTTAGGTTTAGCAGTACGTCATGTTGATAAAGATGATTCAGTTGATATACCATCAACACATCGTGTTGGAACAAAACGTTATATGGCACCAGAAGTATTAGATGAAACAATTAATACAAAACATTTCGATTCATTTAAATGTGCTGATGTCTATGCATTCGGTTTGATATTGTGGGAAATAGCTAGGAGATGTAATATTGGTACAATATGCGAGGAATATCAATTGCCGTATTATGATCTCGTACAACCTGATCCAACAATAGAGGAAATGAAGAAGGTTAGTGAATATAAATAGACCTCAAATATCAAATATCAAAGATATGTACATTATTACAATTACTTATGATTTCTTTAGGTTGTTTGCATAGATAAACAACGACCAAGTATACCAAATCATTGGCACTCATCAGATGCATTACATAATATTGCAAGTGTTATGAAAGAATGTTGGTACCAAAATCCTGCTGCTCGTTTAACATCACTTAGGATTAAAAAAACTTTGGCTAGTATAAGTGCAGATGAGAAAATGTGAAATGAAATATTTAATAGGATTTTTTCTTTATTTTTGCTTTAAGTGCAAATGAAATATAATTTCTAAATAATAATATTTTTTGATATAAAACTAGTTAAGTTTTATTTCGGCTTGATTCCTACACGAAAACAGATGATTGAATGATTTCTGATGAAACATTCATTTGTTTTTTCTTAAAGCATAATTTGTTTTGCATTTATTTTGATTTCAAAATGTTAATTTTATTAATACCAATAGTCTCTCGCAACATCTTTCGAGACTTTAAAAGGGTAATAATGTGAAAATAATTTTTCTTTTTGAATATTTTCCAGTTTTTGTACATTGAATAATATAGCTTGTTTCATTTTTTTGTTTAATATTCACTATAAATTAATTTATTTATTAATATGTTATTGAAGAGATTATTAAATATATATAAATATATACATATATGTCTGTACTATAATAGAAGATAGATATAAAACCGAGGATAAAGAATTGTGTTTTAAATAAAACATGTTACTGCAAAAGATTACAGTTTTAAGTATAAACAAAACATAAATATGATTCACAAAAACAAATGATATGAAATGTAAAAAGATTGTTTGACGAATAATGTATAATATTTTTATGAGAATAAATAAGAAGAAACATGGCTTGAAAGTGCAAAATTAAAAATATCAAAAAATTTTCTGATAACATGACATTCAAATCGACTGCCATATTTTTACTGCATGCGAAAATTTTATCAAAAAATTTATCTTGGATAACAATATTGATTCAAACAAAAGAAAATAAAAGAAAAATCTAAAAATTTACTTATTAGGAACGTGATGAATAATATTTTAATTTTTAGTGTCACGAATTAATTACACACGACGAAAAGACTGAAAATATTGTTTATTAACTTTCGACACATTAAATAAACATAACTGATGAACACTGGCATTTTAAGACTTGAATTACTTGTGCTATACACATTTACTTTTAATTGTTTAGTTTAATTTTAAATATTGACGAAAATTTAAATTTAACAGAAAGGAAATCAAAAGCATAATCATTTAACTTTTTACAATCGAATTCTTTTAACGTTCCTTTATTTATCTTGTATTTTATATTTTATAGAATTCATTGCATTTATATGCCTAGATTTTCATTTTTTGTTTAGTTTCATTTTATTTAAGAATAACAACTTCACAATTTTAACATAATAATAAAAATCCTAACAAACACTACCAGCCACTGTCAGTCATACATAAAATACCTCAGGTAGTCATACATGTAATAATAAAGACGTAATTGCTTTCCATACATATAAATTTAATAAGAAAATATAAACATCTTCCTGTAAGAAATAAAAACGAAGAAAACCATTTATAAGATCTAACAATATTGTCAAATTATCAGAGAATTTTTTGATAAAATAATATAATGAAAAATTGTATGATTCAGTGATAATATAAGAGTTGAAAGAAAGAAAACATACTATTTTTGTATATCATGTTAATAATATACCTTATGTTTTATTTTTAAGTGATTTAATTCTTTATTTTTATTCAACTATTATATATTTTTGTGCATCATGTAAATGAATGAAAATGAATCACATTAAAATTATTGGAAATATTACGAGCGATCAATATGCATGATTATTTATTTAAAAATAACGAGAACATTATGATAATATATAATTTATATAACAAAAACCCAAAGAATAAAATAGAATGAATGCCATATAACAATAGAATGTGAAGATTCTTAGCAATATTATGACAAATTTTTAAATGCAATAGTCAAATGAAATGGTCGATTTGGTTATTTGTTATTAATTACCATGTAAACAATTAGAAGCTTGAGAACTTGAACTGTTGCTTTTAGTTTTATAAACTTTCTCAAATGGAAGTCTTCCGTTCTATATTTTTGTCTTATTAAGACCAGTGTAGACGCGATGTAGTCTGATTTCTTGAGCTCATAGTACAAGTAATCTTGCAAAAATTGTTTAACTACGGTTTTAGTATCATAATGACATTTCGCCCGTTTTAATCAATTCCATAATTCCCATTGTATACGTAAAATAAAGAAATTTAACTTTTTAATATACCATAGATATGACTTAGTTGTAATTCATATTCAAGAGCTCCATTCACAAGAAAAATATGAAAAATTATTGAAAACAAGGAAAAGATTTATTGAACAAGAAATTATATAAGAAATTTCTTCGTAATCGGCATGATAATTTTGCTTTTCCACTGATTAAAATATGTAAATACCTATCTACACCATTTGTACGTATGAAAATAAATCAAAATAAATATTTAAGTTAATATATTTTCCTATACAACACAACCGTTGTCATTTAAGATGGTTTACGAACGATGATTGTAGTACAGAGCATGAAGATTCGTACGACGATATGATTAGCACAAATCTGAAATTAATCTAAAAAATTTTTTCTAAATTTAAGTTTAATATCTGACTGACTGTGATTACAAGCAATTGCGATCAATTACATATGCTTCAGTTCAGTTAAACTGGATTATGTTAAACGACAACAATTAAAAATCTGAAAATTATACATGATTGGTAAATATTTTTAATTATTTTGGATCACAATTGGAGCATGGAGAGTAACTATTAAGATTCTAATCGTGTGATTAATGTATGATGATCAAAAGAAAGTGCGCTGAAGTGATATAAGAATGAGAAATGATAATATATTCAATTTCCTTTTTGTAAATATCTTGCTCAAGTTATGAACTTTTTCTCTTTTAATTTAAGCCTTAGATTTATTTCTATTAAGTACTAAAAGAAATTTATTAAATGCGGAACGTATTTCAGTTTTTGTTTTCTTATTTAAATTTATTCCTATATTTTTATTTTATCCTATCATCACTTTTCTTTGAATAAATAAATTTTAAATGAACATAAGAATTAAAAGAACTATTTTTAAACAATTTTGTGTCTATTACGATAATAAAATTATCTTTTTTGTGTAATGATCATGTGTTATAAATTAACGATTAATTGTATCGTTATAATGTAACAATTTCGTTTGAAAACAAAACATTATAATAAAAAGATTTTCTAGTATTGAATGTATAGTTTTATCTATATTAAAATGTATCCTTGAAAAGATTTATTCATAGTAAGTCCTCCGCTTTGTTCAATTCATCCAATAGAAACTTATCATAGAGATATTGTGCGATGCGCTGTATAGTTGAATACTTACATACATCTTCATCCACATCGTGATCGGTTATATATCAACTGCAAATTTTATAAACAAATCAATGGAAACAGTGATCTAACTAGTCAAACAGTGTAAGGGCTGTCCACTACGAAGGCAAATGTAAAATCACCAAAACTTTCTGAAATATTATGTAGGTTCAATAGTAAGTGGTTGAAAGAAATGACTTAAAAAATTATTTTCATTTCTACAGTAGTTCCTGAAAAACAAAATGACCTTAAAATGAATCTTACAGAACCTGGAAAGTATGAAGGGTTCAAGAGGAAAATTCATAACGAACATTCTGGAGTTTCCCATCCGTTTTTGATATTTATATCATCTATAACCTTTATTAACCAACACCAAGAAAGTACAAGATTCTTGTAACATACCTCAACGGGTTTTCTTTATTTATTAAATCAACGTTTTCTAAATTTTAAAACTTGCTTTACTCATGTTTATGTAATTTTTCTTAATATGTTTTCTATTGAACTTCAATACTAAATTGGTGAATAATTTTAACAATAATTTTTAAAAATAATCAAACATTTTCAATCCAAAGTATTTTCTAAGGTTTTAGGGTATTAGGTTTTGCTAAAAGATACATCAATGCAATGATGAAGAATGATAGATAACAGGTGCTGTAGCTGATAAAATAAGAAAGATGTTATACGTATCTCACATATTTATTCTGTTAATTTTTAGGGGTGTAGCATTTTTATTGATTTATTTAATTATGATTTTCTTTAAAACCAATAAGTGTCTATGTTGTCATTTATATTTTAATTAATAATAAATATATATAGGTATATTATGTAAATGTGTGCACATATATAATTTGTTATATGTATACACTGCTTTTCGGTTGATTTAATCCATTTCTTTTATTACTATGTACTTTTTTAGAATTCATACTTTTTCACATTTTGTTAAGCATACAAAAATAAATAAATTTTTATGTATATATACTATTTTATACAGTTTATTATTATTATTTGATTTTTTTGTTTTTTGTTTATTTTTATTAAATCATCTCATATATATTTTGTATACGTGCTTTAAAGTGTATTCTTGTATTTCACGTTTAAAATATATGTAAACGGTAAAGGTTATCTTTTCTTTATTATTTAATTCTTGTGTATGTGTATACTTGGGAAAGTCTTAAATTAAAATTAAAAAAATCGAAAAATTAACATTTATGATTATTTATTTATGTTAATGTTTTATCCTTTGCCTTGCAACACACAATTAAGTATATTTATGGCTGTTAAATACAATAAGTAATGATTATACATTTAAGGATAATTAATAGGATTTATTTTTGTTAATTATTTTGAGTGTAATTATCATTATTATTTTTAATATTTATGTTTTGATGAAGTTTTCTTTATATATGGGTTTTTTTCACTTTTGAAAATTCATAACAACATCAATAATAAAATGGGAAAAAGTTTATGTATGTTTCATTTGTTTTTCTTCATATATTTAACCTTAGTCAATCATAATAATTAAATATGTATATATTTTAAATGTTTTTAAAACTACCTCAGCCAGTATGTTTTTTTTTATTTTTAGTACATTTTCAATACACCTCACTTTATAATGTAATATAGTATAATGTTATACAGTATAATATAATGTATAGTATATGTTTTTTTTGTATATTATTATCTTAATAATTACGTTTAATGATATGTATTTATGTTTTCAAAAGGACAATCAAAAAGATGTTATGTTTTAATGACTCTCAGTAGTATGCATCTTATTTTAGATACATATAAGTTAATACAGTTTTCTCTTAAGATCTTTACACACTGATTTATTGATATTATTATTCATTAATAATAGTTACACAAATTTCACCTTCATTTAATTTTTTAATAATTTTAATAATTCTTAATCATAAGTATGTTTGCTTTTTATGATTTGTTAAATACATGAATTTTGATTTGAAATCATAGTTTTTTCTTTAAGTATTATTATATTAAATGGGAAAAGGACATTTTTGTTTAAGGTATTGTTGAATTAAAATGTATTTTCATAGACATAGACTTAGATACACACAAATAAATGATAGAATTTTTATTCTTGTGACACTACTTAACAAAAATGTCCTTTCTAGTGTGTAAATTACCGATGTGGGACTTAAATTTTTATGAATTTTCTTTAAAGCAGCAAGAAAAACGCCTTATATCAAAATTCAAAAAAATTTTTATTATAATATGATAATAATAATATAATTTTATAATTAAGTTTGCATCATCAATGTTAATATATATATGTATATATATTTCTAATCAACTATCACACAATAAGGACATTCAAATGATATGTATTAGTTACGAGTTTTTTCATTTTTCATATTTTGCTCATTACATTCTTTTAACCTTCTTTACTACTATATCAATGTAATTTTTAAGTGTTTTTATTTTAATAATTTTAGTATTATAGGACTTTATTTATTTATCTTATATAATTTGAATTGAATTGGGAAATTAAAATATTATTTCATCTTTGAAAACTATTACATTTACAGGTTACAGGTTAATTTTCTCTCATATTATATTCATTTATACATAAGATGATATGAATATGCATTAATTTTTATAGTTTTTGTTAAACATTATCGTTTTGTTAGTCCATTTATATACCTTTATGTATGCAAGTAGATACTATTGTTCTACATTATCATTATGCTTTTATTGTTTGAGGAAAGTGGTTTAGAACAATCCGTTCTTGAAAGCCGATGTTAGACGTTTCTCTCCAATTGTGTGTTGAACGTGATGCTTGATCTGGAATTTGATGTGAATTGAATATTGTAGAGAATGTACATGGTTTGATTATATTATGAAGGTACCTGATTCATAGAGACACTTCCAATGCAAAGTAAAGGATCCTTGAAGTACAGACATGCCTTTCGTGGAGTTTGTCGATGACGTCGTTGTAGTTGGCAGCACAATCCCCTAATAATTGAAATTCAATTCACTATTTGCTCATTCATTATTCTGTGAGTTATATTCATTACCTTGTTATATCGCATTCATTCGACATATTGCAGTCTTCGGCATATTGTTTAGCAGCCATTATGGGTGCATGACATATAGTAGCCCCATTTGGACCAGCACTGTCACACATCAATCCAGCTTCGCAGTCAGAATCAACTCGACACATTTCACCCAGTTTTCGTCCTACCGGAAATATACATTCTCCTTCATCTGCAAAATAACCAAAGGTAAATAAAATATGACTTCTTCTGCAAATAAAGATTTTGTTGAATTAACACCTTTTCCGTCTTACATCAACACTAAATGAACTGAAAAATCGTTGCAATTTAAAGTGCATCTAAATTTTATGCTATCAGTTAAGGATTTCCTTAACAGGATGTAAATTTTCAGTCTTTTCTTCAACGAACGTAATTCCCTATATTTTTAAGAAAATATTTATCGAATAAAATTTTTATTGCATGCAGAAACTGCGACGAAGTTACATTTAATTTGCATACCTAGATGCACTTAAGGAAGAAAAACTTTTCAAGCTTTTGCGTTTCAAGGTGTCTAGTGGCACTTCTTCTTGGAGTTACTAGAGGAGTTGCCTTCAAGATTTGAGTTTATTTTCATCAGGATAACTGGAGGAATACATAATGATGATTGTGGGCGTTATTGCATGTTTCGTTGAATGCCATGTAATACAAAATTCAGGTCATGAACATATTTCACATTGAATATACTTTATGCACTTTGTGCAAAACTGAACATGCAAAACGGATGCATTTCCTCATTTACATATTCAACATTGGATTGGTTTTTCACGTACCTAACTGGTCGTCTGCATGCATCAAGTGCAATGTATAAAGTGCATGTTGCATATTTTTTGCAAGTAAGGATTTCTCTTTATATCAGATTTCATATCCAGCAAATACCCGGATACATTTTTATCTCTAAAAATATTCTTGACTCACTGGATTCGTGCTGCTCCCATGGGTTTGGTGGGAAATGATACGCTTTTCTACGGAAATTCACAAAGTTCTGAAAAGATTTTCTGTAATCCTCATACGTTATGCTATTACGATGGTTAATCTTTCTGAGAAAAATGTGACGGGGGCACTTGTGAATCCCACAACTATTAGTTCTACACGAAAAGTGATTAGAAAATTGGTTTTCCTGAACTCTTCTTGGTATTTTCTATTTATTCCACTGAATCTATTTAATATGCATACTGTGAGGGATTCAACATTTACTTATTCAGATTTTCATCAAGATTAAGGCTGAGA
Source organism: Chrysops caecutiens (assembly GCA_963971475.1). Taxonomy (NCBI): domain Eukaryota; kingdom Metazoa; phylum Arthropoda; class Insecta; order Diptera; family Tabanidae; genus Chrysops; species Chrysops caecutiens. The sequence goes on from OZ020568.1 coordinate 9,750,193, forward strand.
AGGAACCTAATCATATTTATGGCTATGTGGGATATGATGAGACTGGTTGGGATATGATGTAAACAGTCACACAATTGTCAAAGTTTAGACATTTTTCTGGTTATTAGTTTCTATTTTGGGTCGAATTTTGTTTTAAAATGTTTACGGTTTGTACTAAATTTAGATGTACCTTAATCAAACCTTATTGTAGTGGGTGTTTTTGGAATAATCTAAAACTAAACTCTATCCAATTTTATGATATCATTTTGTATTCATAGCACTTTAGGGAATAGTTATGTTGTTAAGTTATAACATTTCGAATACATATTCGGTATCGAGCGTAAGAGCTTAACATAAACGACTTCAAAAACTATTTACAACACTTTAGTATTCTGTATAACCTTTTAAATAAATTTCATCAGCTTGTAAATTTCATATGCTGCATGTACTTAAAAGCTTATCGATTTTGAGATATCTTCTCATAACGGACATGTCGATAGCATCGTCAATATTTGTTGTGACAATGTCATTATCATCCCAAAAAGGACATGAGTGGATACATGAAATTTCAATTATAGTTAACTATTGTAGTTCCTATGATTATATATCTACCACTTACCACTCCCAGGATGATAGCAGATAAATCCAGGGCAACAGTGCTCATTAGTAGAACACTTACGTTCCCAGCAATCGTCCGTTGGTTGATCCTCAACATAGACCTCATTCTGGAAGAAAGTTGGAAAAGTTTTAATCAAATAAATTTTTCAATGACACGGAGCAGTTTAACTCGTTTAGAAAAATTCATTTATTATTCGATTTAAGTATCCTTAAAATAACATCACGTATCCTTGTAACATCTTTGGATAAAATTCAATTTAAGAACTGTCAGGATTTCAGAAGGTTCTTCGACTTCTAGATGTCTGCATTATACAGAAGTGTACTGTTAAAGTATGCAGTGATTTTGCAAACATCAGTGCATTGGAGATAAAGTTATTTCTGTGTTATTATCTTGTATGTCGAGAATGACGAATACATGTGAGATAGAAAGAACTGAACTATAGTATATGACTATGTTATACAGACAACAAACAAAATGTATTCTAGACAAGGGAATTGAATAGAAAAGTTAAATAAAATGTTTACGAGTTTTCACGAAGAAAAAATAGCTTTTACGTATATCCCGTTGAGAATATCTTTTACTGCTTCTGAGTTAATAAACTTTTTAATGGGATCAAATGATCTACCTTTACATCATGTACATCTAGACAGTGTCTTATGATTTGGTTTGTTCCCGAAAGGACTAGAAGAAAAGGTTCTAGTCTAGTCGAAGAGTTATTGCTTTTGATTTAAATTTATTCGATGTCGTCTCAATGCAGAATACTGTGTGTAAGTGTTATTGAATCTCTCGGGAAAGTAATTTATCTGAATAATGAAGAACTGGAAATGTCTTTGGCAATTGCAAAAAGTTTCACCCTCACCACTATTAATACTTTATCACATTCTGAAAATAAATTTTACCTGTAAGAATGAGTTATACCCTCCACCGTGGTTTCCATAGCCCATGTTCTCTAGAATTTCTGGTGAAAAACGATTGAACAATCCTCCCCATGCATTAGCTGTACCGCCAAAAAGTAATATGGCGCAACCCAAAATGATCCACATCGGGGTTGACTTCATTTTGAATTTTTGTGAAACTTTAAAAAGATTTTATTCTGAAAGAGAAACGAAAATCAATGTAAAACCATAATTATCTCGGTTCAATTGCAATTACTTTTAAATTGATTTAATTAAGATACATGATTGACTTTAATTTGCTGGTATGCCTCGAAGAAATCAATGGAATCTATGATTTTCCCAAGAGAAATCGATAGGAAATTGGATTTTATGTTGTTTTTCTTGCAGGATGTCGGAGTTAATTAAACCTTCTATCAATTCCGATTAGGATAAAAGCAAGCGGATATAAACCATTAATTGTGTTAAAGTTTTCCGAACGGCATTGTTTGATTAGAAATTGCATTTTCAGAAAACTTGATAACGCAAACATAAATCATGCAAGGATAACATTGTTCTGCATCATAGGCTCTTGTTCATGGTAGAAGGGATGTGTATTGCAGCTGGAGGCGTTTGATACAAATGCAATTTTAGCTTTGATTGCATTTTCAGTTTGTGTTATTGCAATTGGAAACATATTTGTTACAGAATTGCTGCAGCACGTGTACAGAATTTATTTGAAGGATCAGCTTTGTTTATTTGTATCATAATCACGTCCACTGCGTTCATATAGGAGAGGATCAACAAATCATTCTGATATAATTTTATCCAGAAAATAACTTTCTTATCTGTAGAACAAATCGTTGACATTGTAGACAGTTTGAATTACATTTTTAGCAACAAAAAAGCATTTACGAAGTGTAAGCTTTTCAATTGTAACATATCAACAAGGATTTATGGTACGATTTGAGGAGGAATAAGACAGTGTCCAAGATGAGAACACCATTCCGAAATTGTTAATGTTGCTGTACACGTTTGCAGGCTAATATAAAAATATAACATTCTGCCGAAGCCAGTAGCATATAAAACAGAGAAGCTTTCACAAATATTACAACAAAGTTCTTGGGTATGTGTGACGACAATTTTATATATGATGCCCTAGAATGTGCACTCGGTAAAGTACTTTTATGTTAGCTCGTTAAAAATCTTTGTAATATTTTATAACACTCAACAGGTTGTTAAATTCTTGATGAATTTGTATGAGACTGCAAGGGTGGCAGTAGAAGGAGTACCTAAGGCAATATGGTATATGTGGTGGCATGGCGAGAATGGGACTTGACAAATAATTACCTTAGAGCTTTATGGCACAATGGCCAGGACGAAAAGAGTTGTTTTGTGTAGAGTCTTGGATGTTGGATAGTGAAATATTTGGATTTCTTGAAACACATAAAGACGAGAATGAGATAAGTTGAAGTTGAACTTTTCTCGAATTCATGTGTTAAGTTTGTGACAATTAGATACTCTCTTATCCGAAGAGGTAAGTTTTAATGGTTTACACTGTTGGTGATATTAATGTAACAAGTTAAAATTCTCATTGACGTCAGTTGGTATAAATGTATATATGCATATGTTCCGTAGGATGGTAATAAATTGAAATTAAGGGAAGGACTTTATGTGACTTTCTTGCGGTGATAACTAATTAATTCTTCCATCTGGGATGGAGTTGGCTTTAAATAGAAACTTACTTTAACTATCATTTCGGAATGGATTGTAAAACCCAGAAGAGATAAACTGTCTGTTTGGTTTTGTTTTGTAAATAAAATTGGGTTTCATTGAGTGCTGATATAATACCTATATTAAGAAATTAAGGAACTTTTCCGTGAAATCCTACACCAATTCGTACGAACTAAATCTACAGACACGTTTATGAACTGCCGTCTTGTAAGGATTCTAGTCATCCTATTAATCATAAGAATGAATTTGATATGCTACGTATATAACATCTAATGATATCCTTAAAAAGCAAATCCTAGTATCCTATTTTAAGGATTTTCGTTCGTCTTGTTTCACGCACGTTTGAGGAGATAAACATCTTCTTGTAGATTTCTCAAGGCGTGATAGGCTAAAAATAAAATAAGGATTAGCATTTTCGTCCCTTGTTACAGAAATTCAAGCTACAGAGTTAAGTCTAACGTAATTATGTAGATTACATTTGATATGACAGTATAACTCTCAAGACTCCAGTTAGAAACACAAAATGATGCTCTCAGCATAACGTTTATTTCCGTTAACACAGACAGTTTCTGGCACGGAAGGAAGTAAAACCTTTCAGCGATATAACATCGAATGCCAAATAAAATGGTATTCATTTCAAATAGAATACACACTCACACAATAAATTACAATAGTATTCAAACATTTTCTATGAAACATAAATTTGTCCAGGATATTAAATTTTTGTTCGTGTCCTTTTATTTTTCTTCCTGTAGCTCTTGATTCCACGTTACTGGGCCGTCGCAATGATAAATTTAGATTAATTGATGTAATTTATTTCGTCAGCTCTTTGTTTTAAGAGCAAAATAGCATGAGTTACATTAACATGTTTGTTTTTGTTTTTTAGTATGAGAGACTCTTATGTCTCCATTTGTTTAAGTATTCATTTCCACGGTCCACATTTAGACGATTTAATCACGCGTTTTATAACACCCCGAAGGGTTATCGTTAATAGTTATTTCATTTGCTTATAATAATAGCACAGAACTGATCTCTCACTAATTCGTGATGGCACAATGACGGAGGCATTAAAATACCCATACAACAAACTGGTTCTAGATCCCAAATTAAGTCTAGTTCTAACTAGTTTCTTTCACGTTTTCATGTTTTGATTATATAGTTCAATTGCTCATCACTGTTCTTGTCTTAACTAATTGACCAGTATGTCGATGTTTTTTTTGTTATCCATTTCCTCTCTGTCTCTCATCTGTCATGTCAATCTGAAACTTTCACCCTCAACTTTTCTCAACTCTGAGTACTAGCTATTATGATGTTGTGCGTCTGAGGTAAAAGATTAAAGTGTCCAGAATAGTGTTACGACATATTGGAGTATAAAATATTTAATTTGACATTTGTTTAGTAAGTGTCAAGATTTCAATTTTTCATTTTTTGATGAAATTATTTTTGATTGCAAAAAGTAGATAATTTAAATTGTTTTAATAAAAAGACGATGGAACATGTGTAACAAAACAAAATTCCATTAATGAAATTAACTCTTCCTTTATCAAATATTTGCTTTGAAGGACCTTTAAATGGAATAATCAACAGACTAAATTTTATCCTTCAACTCATTATTTCAATGACGTAAAAGGAGCATCTTTGTGAGGAATAGAAATAATTACCTTTGACCTTTCTAACCTCGTTTATTATACTTTTAGCATAGCACGACATCAAATCCTTCAAGGAAATTCTAAGAAATTGTGAAGGACTAAAAGACTAACGCATAGTTAAACTACCACTTGATTTGTATATAAGATGAACCTTGAAGGCCCTAACTAGCGTGTTCATAACAGAGATGATGTAGAGGATTCTTTGTCATGTCACATTTAGATCCTTTGTTGTAAATTTGAAAAGTTTAAAACAATGTAAAGCTCGGGAAATTGCTTTGTCATATGAAAATAGTTTTTCCATGTAAAATTAATTTCCGTATCTGGAGGTTCTTGTTATTTTAAATTTAACGATTTCTAAATGTTTTTTCCTGCTTCCGTCACACCCACTCATTTTTTCCAATTGTTGAAAATTGTTTGAAAGGGTTAATCAAACAGATACCGGTTACACAAAGTTTCTTGTATAAACTTTCACCTTTTCATGTACGGGAAATTGTTGGTTTACATCTTACGGTGTGCGATCGTTGTAGACACAGAAAATTGCTATGGTTCAATGGGTCCCAAGCCACATTTTATGTGAAATTAAGGTTTGTATATTGTGAAATTTTTACACCCACATAGTAATAGATATCTGCTCGGAGGAAAATTCTTAAATATAACAACCTCAATTATGTCGTTATGTTACATATAGCCGATAAACACTTCAGGACGATAATGGTCTCATTCGTTTGATAATTTTTAAACTTTAAAGCCAGTCTGTCCAATTGTGTAAAACCACATAAAACCTGGTTGAACAAAGCAATTGAAATTGCAGTTCCATGGAAATATATGAGTCTACCCTGTTTTGGATATATTCCTACCACGCAAGAAAAGCTTATAAACTTCTAAATTGAAGTGAACAACAAAATATTTTGGCTCGTGTACATAATAATAACAAAAAACCTACTTGTTAGCATGCTAAAAAGGATGTTTGTTATTTCAAGTGTATTGAATGTTAGCTAAATGTTTATTCTAGCCTTTTACAATAAAAATATCAAATTTCTGATTGAATTGTATTAAAGGTTATCAATAGCACCAAATTACCAAGTTAACATTTCATCATTATTCAAACTACAAAGTCAGCAGGAATACGTTAACAATAAGAAATTTTCTTTGAAATCTTAAGAAACATTTCCTTCATAAAGGTATTCAATAGAAACTATCAAAGGACATTTTATGTTTGAAGTAACCTTTTGTCAGTTTTCTCTTTTTATTAAGATTTATAGTGTGTATTATAAGGCCTTAAGTCAACATCAAAAGACTAAATGCTTATGTGAAAGCTAATAAAAGGTTCCACTTTCAACTAACATATCAAATGGACCTTTCGTCCAAAAGGACCTTTTCCTTGAAATTTCAATATAAACTCAACTTCCATTCTTTGAAGCGACAGTGGAACGTTTCACGTTTATCTTAATATATAAAATCTTAATGGTCGTGAAGCAGAAAATGAATTTCATTCACCTGAATTTGTATATCAAACACAGAATGAATTTCTCTCCGCTTTCTGGAAATGAATTTCATTCATCGGAGAATGGGATTCACTCAAGCGGGGAAAATTCATTTTCTAAATAACGTCATAAATATCTATCAATTTTTATTTTTTGACCGTATCACTGACAACTATTTACTACTATTTTTTGACAACTTGTAGTTGTCGTGGGCATACATATTATGTTCAGCAAATGATTCTAAGGCAACATGACTTTATTCAAATGCAAACTTAAGACCGAGGGTATTAATCTACTTCAACTAACTCCGACATCAAGGTACGATGAAAAGGCTGGAATTATTTATGAAGGTGTGTTCTAATTTTTTGTTTGACTAATTGGATCGAATTTGCGAAAAAACTGGAATCGTTGAACATATTTTTAAAAAAACTAAATTCTATAATCATTCAGGTGTGTTATAATAACCTTTAATTTTCCATGAAATTTCATTTGAATTTGAGTAGGTACTCCCACTCATTAGAATTATTTCAAAAGGGCGACACTCAAAGCTGGTAATTATACGGTAAAGGATATTTCCAAGAATTGGTTTGTTATTTGCGAGGACGACCTTCGTCCAATATAAAATTAATTAATTGGTAATTTAATTTAAAAATTCAAGATTCTCATATATTGCAGATAAACATGTTTTTCACTAACACAGTTTACGATCAACAGAAATATAAAATGAAATTTATTTAAATTGAAAGTTTACATCACAAAAACAATAAATTGAAAACACGCAAAAATGATATTATCAGGAGAAATATTTCATGTCCAAACGGCTGATGCTATGGAACATTGTTTTCTCATTCATTTGTTGAAGATAAGACAAAAAATCGATTTATCCATTTTAACGTATTTCCACTAAGATCTCTGTTCCGGTTTATCTTAGTACAAGGATATATGTATATCCAATAATATCTCAGACAACAAGGATATAAGAAAATTTTATGGTTGTAGCTTATAAAACCGCAGCTGAATTTCTATTTACCAGCTAATACAAATTTCACAAGTTCGTATTGAACTTCCTTATTACCCAACTTTTATAGCTCGAATACTGTTGGATGATACATTGTTATGTATAAGGTACTTCCCAGTTCCGGATAATCTTCTGTAGGCGATGTTCGATGAACACAATCGTAATTGGAATATACGACTTCAGTTTACTTGATATTGTATTTAGTAAACCTTAAAGCGTAATAAAAGTTGTAATTCATTTTAATGGCTCACGTACAGCATATGCAATTTTAGTACTTCAAATGCGATTATTTTTATTAACTTTAGCTGGAAAAGTTGTAACGAAATTTTCGCTCACGTTATAAAATCAAGTAGAGTGTAATGTAATTAATTTTATTATATTACACTTAAAGAAAAATTCACAATTTTTAAGTGCAATAAACGGAATGAACGTCAAACAAAACGCCGACACCGTCAAATTCATTTAAAATTGTAACGCCCAGAACCCACGAGTGTAATTATCCTGATTTCTTTTTCAAGGATCACGTTTCGCAATGAAATGGAATGTCCAGAGTATTAAAAGTTTGAAACTAAAATGGAAATCTTCAAAACAAACCAGATAGTTAGGTATTAATAATATAATACATAATTTTTATTCCAGTTCAATACTACACTTTCAGTAATATCCGTAATAAAATCATTAGAAGCAGTAAGAGTCAGCAGAACTACAAAAGAGACGATCAATTTTACCAAGTAACGTTCTATATCTGGTATAGGATAACAGATCTCCAAGGATGTTAAGTTGATGGTAAATGCTCGTCACGTACGTTAATAATTTTCCAGTGAAACTTTTCGTTTCTGTTAGCAGAATATCTGATTTCTAATAGAACCATTTTTGGACAAAAATAGATTCATGGATATCGAGGAAAAATGGTATCTACAATACAATGACCTGTGATAATCGATTTTATTGTAATCAATTCCACGATAGATCTATGGCACTTCCAAGAAACGGACTAGATCTTCGAGGAAATGTTAATGTTGAGAGGAATCAAGGAAAATTATTATGAACAAGTAAAGAGGATAAATAAGGAGAAAAACGATTAAGAGGATCAAAAGTGAATAAAACCAAACTGGAAGTTGATAACCACAATATCCATAAAAAAAACAGTGAAACTTTGTAGCCAATATGAAATTAAGGAAGTGTTTTTTAACGTTCATATACATCTCATAAAAAACCAATGTGATATGCCTTTTATGGTTTAAGGGATAATTTTGACAAGAATAAGATGATATGAATACCTTCGTCAATGTTCATTTTAAGGATGTCAAATTCTTACCTTTTCCTTGGTTGTGAGTTTGAATTAAATTTCTTCAATATCAAGTTCCACAGGATGAAGACATGACCATAAAATGTAATTTTGTTAACATATTATAAATTATATCACCAATCTAAACTTGATTTTACCTTTTAAACTTGAAACTATATTAACTACTCGTGTTAGTCCTTTTAATCAATATATGTATGTATGTATGTAGTATGCTTCAATGCAATACCTTGGAATATTTTAATTGAATAATTTCGGTCGTTACTTACACGCAAATTCTCTTTGGAATATTAAATTAGTTTGATTTTAGTACAAAAATTATGTTACCATCCCTTGACCTAATTAACTACATTCTGTAAATGTCAAATGAGCTTTCTATCTACAAATGACTAGCTAAAGTTTCAACTCAATTTAGTTAATGATATATAAAATGATGTTTGTGATTTTGCTTGTGCAAATTGTTAATGTTATTGGTTATTATATCATTGCTACATCTTTGATCTCATCATTCCTCAATGATAAAGTTATAATTTCCATTTGAATGGATATCTAATGTTATTTGCATGACAAATCGAATATCCAATTGCACATGAACATAGAAATGTCACGAATGCCATGGAAAGTTCAACTGGTGTCCTTACATTAACACTTCACAAATAACACCAACACTTACCAAATAGGGTTTTAAATGTTAATCTTGATATCACAAACAATTAAATGGTTGAATTCAGGTGCGATTCAGGTGATATTCATTTACAAATTGAATTGCTGTACTCTAACGCAATACGACCTTTTAGGGTAATGAAGACTAGAAATCGATAGATCAAATCTATGTAGATCCATTCATGTACCTCAACAATTGTACATTGAGAATTGAGCAACACTTAATTACATTAATTGCTATGGTAAATTGTGTGCCGGAGAATCCTTGGTCAGGATCGATTGTAGCACTAATGAAAACGGTTTTATTGTTTCTTCTGTGAATATTGCTATACCATATAGACTAACACACACTGTATAATATGAAATTAATGTATTTGTAGCAATCATTATTGTGCTCTAAAATAAATTATTTAACTTATTAACGAATAAAACAATATAATTTTGTCAAAATTTCTTGTAAATTTTGATCGTCCTGAATATATATACACGAAATGGAACATTTACCTCCGACACTTACCTTTATGAGTTGAGTGGACACAAGTGAATGGATGATATTCATTTGTATTATATATACAAAAGATTTAATTGAATATATTTTTCTCTCTTAAAAAGAAACTTGAAAAATATTTTTACATTAATACTAATTGGAAGACGTTTTAGAAATGTTACAGTTAAATTTTAGTTCATTAGAACATGAAGACGATAAACCATTTTAACAGAAACCTAAGCCTACAGGAAATAATGAGTTAAACATGAAGGATTCATTCATTGCTTTACCGTCGGCTTGGTTGTGGTTTTATTCTATAAACAGTTCTAAATAAAAGATCTCCTGTAGTTTTTGAATTATGTTTAGCAGGTCAACCAATTTCGAAGTTGGAATTTATCTTTTGATCTACGTCAAATTTAGGGCGGTCGTTATCCATTCCTTTTCATTTAATGTTTCCCTTTAACACGTTCTATATCATCTACTATACCACAGAATAAATTGAGTTTTATTTTAGAATTGCCATAAAAGCTAATCCCACGGCAGGAGTTCTTACAAAAATAAATAGGGACAAATGTAAGAGACATAGATTCGATGTTGTTCAAAGACGTTGTCATATATGAATAAGTTAAATCACAAGGGTTTTGTGAGTGTGTCACATGAAACCCTTATTCCATTTTCAAGAATTTCCTCAAGAAAATCGATACGTTTTTCTCGTTTTATCTTAAGGGAGAAAGAAAATAACATGTTTGTCGTGCCTATTTTGCCTATTCAACCTTTTCGTGACAAGGAAAACCACAAACTTTATACCTTTTCCAATGTCTTTGGCACTTCTTACACAAACTGAAAATGCGGAAACGAAATCGAAGTGGTTTTCTTCTTTTCCAACCAAAAATGTGGGGGAGTACGAAAACCTGAATGAAAGTCTTATTGAAAAGCTTACCAAATTCACATTTTTTATGTTCTTAGTGGTTAAGCATGAAAGAACTTACCTGTTACTGTTACTATTGCTGGGTCTATGCCTGTAAAAATCCTTTTAATATTTTTGCCTTAAAAATTTTTACACTTTTTAAAATCTTTACTCAGCATAAATTCAAAATTAAAACTTAACAATTTGTTTTTTAATATTTTATGATTTTTCCAGGATACAAAAACGGAAATAAACACTTTTTGCTAACAATGAGTTTATTCCGAATTTCACAACATAAAGTTTTGTTTCACAAGAAATAACACGATAACACTTAAAAATTGTTCTTATTATTTTTATTTAAATGTATTTCCTTCCTTATTTAAGAGATTTACTTCACAGAACTTTCTGATAAATTTTGCCTTAAGTATCCTTCAACCGAACTCGATGAAGTACTTGACTGTACTGGACGATTTGAATTGGAAATTTTAATGCAAAGCTTTAGTTCAGAAAACCCTTCGTATAAAATGATTTTGTTTTGAGTTAAAGAAAAGCTTTCTTTCAAAATGAAAAAGCTTACGAAAGAGACTCTGCAGAGTTAGTGAATAACAGGATACCACTAGGGTTTACATATTTTATACTTTATGCGTGTCATGTTGGAAACGCCTGCGTATCACCCGACCACCTACAACATTTCTTTCATTGCCCTCCAACAATCCCCGACATCTGGTTGTTTTAGTGTTGCGTTGTAGCTTTTATTGTAGCTTTTCGGTTGTAGGGGTAGTAGCCCTTTCGTTCCTACATACGTTCAGTGTTCATATTAGTGTTATTTTTAATGTTGTAATTTTTTACCTTCATGCTCTATGATGATTCCTTTTACTGGAAACTCAATGTTGTTATTATTCGTAACTGTTTTCTAGGGATACTTCGTAAAAAGATTCGGTAAACACCATCTTCCTAGAACAAGCTATAAAGTTTTCATTTTCCAGGATGTTTCTTTATTCTTAAAGTTTTAAATTTTTTATTGTATCCCGTCTTTGAAACTTTTTGTTAAATATTTATTTTAAACATTCCGCAAAATGGTTTCGTACGTCATTTAATGCTACTGAAAATAGCTTAAAAGTTTTGATTTGCTGTTATTGTCTTTTCATTGTTTCTTATGGATATGAGTTTGCATTAATCCAAATAAGACAATAATATCAACTGAGTAGGTGAAACTGTGTTTGCGTCCTACTTGCTTTTGGAAAATATCCATTCATTTTTCAAACGCCAGACGGAATATCCCAAGAATGGGGATGAGGGTTGTAGATCGATCTGGAAGGCATAATCTAGCAACAGGTAGTAATTGAATATACTTCATCATAATCATTCATTGTAAATATTTTGCAAATTAAAAAACCGGTTCGTTTGAACGCTTTTGATTTTCATTTGTTTTCTATCCAATTTGTTTCGACATCTTTTGATCACTCCAATAGAGCAGAACTGTCAAATCCCATACATTAAAGCATACATTAGAACAAAGCAAATTAGCATTCAATATGAACTGGGTTTAAATTACTCCACTTGATCAGTAGATAAGGTAGAAATATAAAGAACACGGCTTGTACGTTGCCTTCCTCAGTAGCTATTTAAAACTAAAAGCGTACAGAAAACCGGTTTTTGGATTTTCAAAATATTTAGTCACACGCTTTTACTGATCCCATACTCGAACAAACCCGATGACATTGATTCAAGTTTTGAATGTAGTTGTTGATAAAACAGATCATAGTAGAAGTGATGTGATGTGCGAAAATTTGTCACAGTTGGTTTCGTGGTCAGAATTGCTTCAGGAAAAATCGTGTTAGGACATTTTGAATTTCGATGACAGCGCCCTGTATATGATTGTAACGATGACTGAAATTGTAAATGAAAGTCATATTGAAGTAATGCTCAAAAGTGAAATTATGGAAATATGTTACCAAATTATTGTATCCGAGAACAGCTATGCTCAATACTTAGCGTTGTCTGTAGTCTTTGACATTGTACATCATTCGATTGCACTCAATTATATTTGACAATCAGATAACAAGGTGATGGAGATTTTAATTATCCTTCACCAGATACAGGAAAGATTCTTATTGCAAAGCAGTGGTGAGCTGTTGATTGAGCTTACCATACGGCGTTTCTTAAGCCTGTGTGATGACTGGAGGAATTTTAAAGAAAATAAACTTTCGTGATTTTCCTGAGAGCATGCGAGAAGTTCAAACTTCATTCTCGTCCTTAATCCGAAAATTGAATCAAAGATATATGTATAATTAGTTTCGAAATAAAATCAAAACATTAATATTTCCCTCCTAATATTCAAATTCATGTTTTCGATAAGATATTCGTGAAAAATTTAATGAAACCCTTGAAATTCAAGGATTGCCTTACACAAGGATATCACCTCAAAGTTCTGCGAGGAAGTGTGAATTAAATTTTCAAGAACTTATGGTATGGTTGGCCACCCACGTAAAGAGTGTGTTTCAGATAACGAGAGATATTCACCAGAATCCTAAAATGTTTCCCAGAATATCGTTATGCTTGTGTGCGCTGCTAGAAAATGTTTAACCAAAAAAACATTCATTTATACCCGTAGGGTTATCTAGATTCTAGATTATACAACGACCAACGGATATTGTGAAGGTAGTGGGTTGAAGAAAAATATGCACTTTATGTCTTAATTAGTGGTTATTTGAATTTTAAAGTAATAACTCCTCTTGAAAATAGCATTTAATTAAGGACGTAAGCTTTGATATTGTCTTTCGAAACACTTCTGTTCATTTCTGTGAATGTTGCTCTGATACGAACCTGAGGGAAGTTCCAACAATTTGCGTCATATCGATATGGTCTAGATGAGTTCCTAGAATTATTGAATTTGTGATATGTTAAATCGTTCATCTGTTAAAGTTTCTGCGGTTGAGTGGAATTTCGTTCATGGTAACATGGTAACATTATCCTTTATCCCGACAGCCATTAAAATTAATTGAAAATTAAAAATTATTTCCATCGGGGGTTGTTGTTAAATTTGTTTGTTAGGTCATTCATGTGAAATGAAGTTGGATATAGGTACTACATATATAAAGTAAGCAGAAATCAATGAAATTGTTATCTCATTGTTGTTCTATAAGGATACATCACTAATAAACTATTTATCAATTTTAACTAAGACATTTGACACCTTAAAGTGCAAAATACTAACGTACTATAATACATAATGTATGTATATATAAAAGGAGATCATAAAATTTGTAATAAAGTCATATTATGAAAACGATTATATATCAAAGTTCAAAGTTTTCTCATCTTTTAAAGGTCCACAGCTCCTTTCATCGTTCCATCGTTCAGCAATGGTGAGGGTAAGTTGATAAACTTAAACAATCTGCCAGCACTAAAATCCGAAAGTCCTTTCTTTGATATTGAATTCTTGAATACACAAATTTCATAACGACTTTCAAGCAAACATCAAACTTTTAGGGCTTCAATAATATTTACAAAGACAACAGAAATAGCCTGAAATATTCACGTGGAGTGATATTTTCATTCTGTGCAGAACATGATTATATAATTAAAAATTATTTGGCAATTGTATCAAATTTTGTGTGTCAGGCCTTAAAGGAATGTAATTTGGTAAGTATATAAAAGTATACCAGTCGTGTATTTTTGTGTAACTTAAAGTCTTAAAGTTCTTCAAGGTGCATTATTTCAAACAAAAAACAAAATTTTTCTTAACAAATCACTTTAGTTTAATGTAGGCAAATTCTTAGAAAGTTAACACAACAAAAATATCTAAAATAAAAGTAATAAATTAAATAAATTAAATAAAAAATATTAAATCTAAATTATATAATCCTTTCTTATAACAATGTTTTAGTCCTTTAAATGAACACTTGTTAAAATTTTACCATGATATTTTGTGATAATCATAAGTATTGATTCAAAGGCCTAAAAATGGTTGCATTCGAGAATAATTTTTGTTTACAATTTAACTAAAATGAGAATAAATAAAACAAAATTACCTCATGTACAAAAATGTTAACAAAACTCTAACAAATACTGTAAGACAAAGTGCGTTGTTTTGGCAGTAAAAGATTCAAATAAGAATTTTATGTTTTAATTGCATCTAAGCTCACAATTAGTGAAAGTTTAGTTGAGTCAAACTTAATAAGCAATTATCGAGCAAATAAATAAATAAATAAATAAATAAATTTATGATCTTAACTTAATGGAAAACATATGTGCAATGATTTATATTGAAATCTCACCATCATTATCTTCGTCATAATGAGTTGACACAATTTTTTTTAAAAAGATTTGTACATAAATAATCGCTTCAAATGAATCCTTTGAGCTATTTTCATTTTAAAATAATAATAACATGCTTTTAAATGGTGTGCCATTTCGCATGAGTTGAGCAACGTTTAAGAAAATGTTAACAACAATAAATTCCACGCTCATATAGAATATTAACATTTAACATTCAAGCTTGAGCACGTTAAATATACCCTAAGGAAGCTTTACACAATAGAATACATTGTAACCCAAAGCTTTGAGGATATAAAAATGTTCACTACAAAGAGAGCACTTTAAATTATTCAACAAAATGAAAATTTAACCTAAACTTAATATTTTGACATGACTAACAGAACAGGGCCTTGTTTATTTTTCTGCCTATTTTCATTTCTATTTCACTCCAGTTACGCTCTTCAACCATGGCTTGTAGTATGTTGTTCTCATGTATACTCCGGGTAGATAGGGATCAGCACATTTTACACCATGGGACACAGTCCCGACAAGTTGCCATCGGCCATCATCACGTTGCATAACAAGTGGACCACCACTGTCACCCTGAGGATGAAGAGTTATTGAAAAAAATTGTTAAATTTTATTATCTTAATATATAAAATCATAATGGTCGTGAAGCAGAAAATGAATTTCATTCACCGAAGAATGGGATTCACTCAAACGGGGAAAATTCATTTTATGTAGATCAAACACAGAATTAATTTCTCTCCGCTTCCTGTAAATGAATTTCATTCACCGGAGAATGGGTTTCACTCGAGCGGGGAAAATTTATTTTTTACATGACGTCATAAATATCTATCAATTTTTTTATTCTGCCCGTATTACGTGCTTTTGTTATAGCGTAATAAAAAGTGTAAATTAGAAAATTTACTAGAATCCTTGTTCAGATTTTCTGAAAACTTTAGAAGTGACTTTTATGGAATGTAATCTGTTTATGAGTGCAACGTGTCTTGTAGAAATAACCTGATGAAAAGTACTTAAAAATTTTCGGTAAATTAGGTGTTGGGCAAGTCGATTTCCGGTCAAGGAAAAGTTTATGTCCATCCACATGCAGAGTGTAATCACTGGAACTTGTTCACAAGATGAAGATGCACATGAATTCGTTTCCGGGATGTGTCCACTTGACCAATTCGTATAAAGAACTTCTTTCATTAGATTCCTTTCATGTACCAATTCACGTAGGTATCACTATGGAAAGATTCTTCTTCATACGAAAATCCCGAGGACATTGTGTATCCTGGTATCCTGCCAATCCAGACGTTCGCACCCTATATTCATTGAATGGTGAATCGTTCATGATGTTCCAAAGTTGAATTTGATGTTGATGGGGTTAACTTTGGATACCAAACACTAGCTTGAAGTTATCGTCTATGTGGTTGTTCTTTTTTCTGGGTGGCTAATTTTGCTCCATTCACGTTATTCTACGAACTACGAAAAGAACAAATTTTGTACGTGCTCAATTTAATATTAAAGCCACGTTCACAATGAAATTGAATCAGCTATTTTGGATACGATACAAGCAAAGCTTTTCCTTCTAACTTTCAAAATGCATTTGTCATGTAAAAGTTTTGTATCCTGACAAATATGCGAGGTTGTTGTGATGATGATGATGAAAAATTCTTAGCACGTTTTATATAAGGGTAAAGAAACTGGTAGCTTTTAGTAGCATCACAAGTTCCAAAGTTTTCACTTTTGGTTATAGAAATGAAAGTGTCGTTGTTTGAAAATTTATAATTGATGAAATTCACAGACTGGTTATACTTTAAAGTCAGAATATTTAAAACAAGAGAAGAACAGTCTCCTTTTTAAATTCATGACATCGATTTTAGCGTCGCGTTTGCTACATTACCTTCAGCTTAAAAATTATTTATTGAAAACGTTAAGAAAATTTATTCCGCATGTACAAGTCGATCTACACCTGGTGTGGTTGATGGTACATTGACGGTATATCTACAATAACTCCCTTTGTTTCTTTCCTTATTTCAACATGGTATTTCGTTTATGACAGGAAGAAAGTAATAACGCCACGAAGATTTTTCCCATCACTTAATAAAGTTTTATTGTATTGTCTTTATTCTTTTCGTATTATGATTCTGGCATCTTAAACTGTTCTTTAGCATAACTAACTAAGTAGACATAATTAGATTTTCATCTGATTTTCTGGAACGAAGTTAAATTACCTGCTTCTTTAACGACGTACTTTGGATTTTTGTTCACGTTTACGAGTTAAATTTATTTTCATAAATTTCATATTCCACGTCATCCGGTAATGAACAAATTAACGCTACAATTGCCAGAAAAAATTCAGCAGAGATTTGCGTAACAAATTACCCAATTTTTCATTTTTCCAAATTAATCTTGCTGCAGTGTTATATTTCTTCTTCCGTTTCCTTATTTTCTCTTCCAAATCGGGTGGAAATTTATCCTTATTTTCCTTAGTTTGTTTATTGGCACGAATGTGTGTGTTCCTTACCATATCCCTTGTGTCATGGATAAGCAAATGCAGCTGAAAACGCTTTTAATTGTTTCACTAGAAATGAAATTTTCAATTCCCAGAAGTGTCTGATCGATAAACTCGTATTGTCATCTGAAGCTTTCGTTGTTTCGTTTTACAAACAACTGCTAAAGTTCACACTCGCAGCGTAAAAGTTTACCGTTTATCCTTAAATGAATTGAAATTGTTTAAATAGTTTTAATCCTTTAATCAAATGTAATATGAACTCGGTTGGATTCCAACATTTGCAGAACGAATGCAATTTATGTGTAATGCCAGTGCAGTATCTAGAATATCCTTACAGCTATCATGGTCTCAGTAAAGGATACTGAGAAATTTGTTCACATTTCAATTTAGCCACAAGACAAATTTTATAGTTATGGTTGAGATAATGTCAACCCACATTCAGGTCAAGGATCCCAGGATGGGTTTTTGGATTCAGGCTAAATTTCTTATCACACGCGCTTGTGTTATATAGCGCTGTAGCTATTAATATGGAAATTAAGGAAAATTTAATGATTTACCAAAAACAATTTCCTTTTCAGTGATTCTTCTTTGAAGGATGGATTCATATAAGAATTTGAGGAGGAGGCAATTCATATCAGAATTGATGGAAAAGGCATTTCGGAACTGTCATGAAGTCAAACTTATTAAGCTGTGTGAACTTTAAAGTTGAATAGGTTAGAAGTCAGTCAAACCATAGCTTCCAGCTTGTCTGTCCATAACAAGTTTCTTTGCTCGCATACTATACAGTGTGTCTTCGTGCGGAACAAAACTTTATTATGTCCTAGAACAGCAAATTTGCTCTTGAACAACGTAGCAAGTATACAAAGATTATAGTGCTCCAGGCTGTGATTCCATCACAGTCCACTCACTGTTGCTTATTGACTGTGCAAATTATCTACCAGAACAGGAGATGCTCCTCCATTTATGTCCGTTTAAAATTTCAATTTAAATCGTTAATTTCCCAGAACTGCCTAGAAAAATCAAGGCGAAACAAAAATACCATGACCTTCTTCTTGTTTAGTACTTAGAGTCCATACAAAACAACGTCATGTAAACACTATAAAATTCATTGTACAAAGCAAATCTTACGTGTTCTGTATACATTATTTTTCCCGACCTGGAAAAGTCAAAGGTCAAATGCTGCTACAATTTTATTCCCTTATTTTGGTACATGATTTGAATAATTAAATGAAGGTTTAATGCAAAACACAATAAAAGCACACAGGTACGCATAAAAACAGGTGCCGCACAGGTTATAACGAGGAAGTTTCGAAACATTAAAATCATCTTAAATGTAATGAGCTCATTAAGGAAAGGATTTTTCCTTTTCATTTTAAGAATATTCAATCAGGATTCACTTGTGATCAAATTAGGAAAGTTTAATAGCCGCTTTATGCCCCGTTGTATTTAGTACGGATTCAGGCTTTGAAACGTGAGAGAATATCAAGTACAGTCAAAATTAAATAACAAACATGCACTCCGTGGACAAGAAATAAATACATAACACAAATTAAAATGTAGCTGTACGTTGATTCCGCGCTACAAGTCAATAGTGTGGGGGCAGTAAGTCTGTAATTGATAATCGAGAGTTGTGTGACGCTCAAACAAAACGAATCGACGAGATTTGACAATCGTGTAACTTCGAGTTTGTGTTAGTTGGGGTGGCGTAAATCGAGGTATAACTGTACAGAATATTTTCTTGCTGCAGTAAATTGAAACACATACCATAAATACGTCAATATAGAAATCTTATGGAATTTTCAGTAGCAAAAAGTCGTTAAAAATATTTGGATACATGAAAAATGTAGACAAATTTATGAATCTAAGGATCTCCCACTGACAGTTGCTGATTCAATTTGTCTTGAAGGAATGTGAAGAAAATGCAAAATAATTTCCTGTCTGTCCTTTGTTCTGGATACATTTTGTTTTGCTATAAAGTTTATTTTGTTCAAATTTGTATGGTATATCAGAAGCCATAGCCGTAGGGATCATCGTTGATGATTTGTTGTTTTCAGAAACTTCTCAAACAAGTCTAGGTTTAATTGAGTGGTTTGAAATCACCCAGAGGGACTAGTCCTTCCGGATTCGTTTCTTTTCAGCAAATCAGATACTCGTAAATCATAGAATGGGCCTAGCATTTAAGGATAAAATCCTAATAAACAATGTGACATTCAAGGGTCGTGAACTTGATGTTAGGATGTCTTAAACATTCACAGAAATAAAAAATATATGTAAACGTTTCCAGAAAACTTCATAAAATATGAAATCACGAAAGAAAGCAATAAAAGAATGAAACACATCCAAAAATATGAAAAATGAAGGTTTTTTCACAATTTCAGCATACCAGAAAATTGTAAGGAAATCTTTAAGAAATCTGTGTCCTTTTTAAGTAGAAAATTTAGATCCTGTTTTGGTTAAAAATTTTTCTTGTACTTTCATCTCATCGTTGTAATAAATTTCACTTCCTTCGGGTAAAGTATCTTTCATGCTGTTTCTGATTTTGGATTTTTGTGGTTCGTGACTTTCTGTTTTTAACAGGATCAACATTTTCCGGATGGAAAGAAAAAAGATAAAATGAGAAAAATATATGTTATTTTTTCCGGAAGGTTTCAATGTATTTTCATTTTCAAATATTTCCCACGCATTTCTTTTCGAACATGTATTATGAACGAAACCTTCACGAAAATCTTTCCGCAGGTATGAATAGAATGTTATATCAAAAATGATATTATATATCTACTATAGAATGATACCAATATTTAATCACTCCATTCATCACGGAAGTTGAATAAATTATCATTTTAATCAACGCAGATGAATAACATTCGAAGAAATAAATTTTTCGTCCTGGAAATAATTAATTTAACGATGTACAAATTTATTCAATCGTGAAAAATACATGCAAATTTTCTATAGAAATTAATCTGAGGACGAAATGGAAAATTTCGGTTGAAACAGTCCGTGTGAAATAAGGTGATCAAGATCATTTCTATTTAAATGAACTCCACAAGTGTTTCTTCATTTTCAGAATTTTTAAAATGAAATTTAAGGTTGCTTGAAGGTAAGAAACTAAAAATAATTGGTCAAAAGCGTCCCCTTGACGTCATATTATTTGGCAGTTTAATTAATTTCGTAGGTTTCATTTATCTCCATAATCGAATTGATATAGAAACGAAGTGCCAAATATAGATTTTCGGAAACCACGTGGATTAAATTACGTAATTGTCAATAAGTCTGTGTTTGATTATCGAAGGACACTTGACTAACAAAAATAAAATGTAACCTATCGATTTTTGTGTTTGGACAAATATTGACATAAAGTCCTTGTTGTTAAAGTGTATCAAATCAAAGTCGTTTTGAGACATTTTAATAATGAATTTGTTGCTGTGGAAAAATACAATCGATCCTAGTGTGTAATGAACAAGAATTCAAGTAGTTCGAATGTTTGTTAGATTTACCTCACAAGAATCCTTTTGTCCATTCGCATATCCGGCACATAAGAATGATGGTAGAATTTTCTTCTTGTGTTTGGCTGTGTTAAACATCTCTTGACAGACGCTGTTCTCAATTACAGGAACCTAAAAATATCAAAAATCAACAAATGCAAGAGTATCCTTTATATGTCATTTCGATGTCAAAAGATATTCTTACCTGGACAACTTGCAGAATTGATGGAACGCCTCCACCATATCTCAGCCTACCCCAACCAGTTACAGTAGCCATTCGTCCTGTGAATTCTGAGCTGTCTGGTGGCATACAGATTGGAACTGTGGATAAGGATATGAAAATAAATATATAAAAAAGATTTTTTTTTTCTATTTTTATTCGGTTATAAGCCGAAAGGATAATAGGATAATCAGAATTGGAAAAGTTGAACAAAAATCGATTCACTTCTCTGTTTGAAAACTGTTTCCTCCATGATAACAAAAATTTTATATTAAAAGGGGTTTTCATTGTTTCCATATCCACACAACCACACAAATACAAAAGGATTTGGAAAAACGCTACGTTTTGTTATATAAGACAGCAGATAGTTTAAATGGATTTAATATGTTTCATTTATTTTCGGATGAAAATAATAAAAATAAAATTGGGACACAAAATTTGAGCAAAATTATCCAAGAAAAAATTCTACAAAATATGGTCTTCTTCATATTCAAAGGATATATATAAAAAGGACGATTTGATAACTTTTTAATTTTGAAGCAGATTTATTTCCTGGACATTTGAAACAGATCATTTACGTCAAAAGGGTTCAATAAAATTTTTAAAATTAAATCATCGAACATCCTTACAAGAAAATCAATACTTAAAGGATATGCGATATGAAATGCAATAATTCTGAAATGATGCTTTTACCAAAATTAAGTTAAACCTTTTTCCTGAGTTTTGTCTGTAAAAGACTTAAAGGATGATTTATCACCTACTCCTTCGTATAAAAAATCGTCCTTTCTTTCGTAAGATTACCATGATTTGTTGAAGGCACTTTGAAAGGGTATTCAATGACTGTTTTTGATTTGATGGTGATGAAGAAACCCTTTAGGAGTTCCTCGTGTCATGCTTTTGGTTTCTCGTTACATTTTGAAATCGTGAAACCTTCAAACACTTTTTGCAGATTAAGCGTGGGACTTGCATGAAATCTACATCAGCAGGTGAAATTTTCAAAAACGAATACATTTTTCTTATCCTGGGATTGGAAATACCTAAGGTCAATGAACAGGTTGAAGGTTATTTTCGAGCATGTTTTAGGAAGGAGCTTTTGTAATATAAATGAACTGTTTTTAGCTTGCAAAAGGTAAGTGGCCTTAATTGTCTTTGTGCAAAATAAAAAGGAATTAATTCAACGTTGGTGGAAGTCCTTTCTCCCAAATGTTAAAATCCAGAAAAGCACAGTAACTTACAACTAAATGACGCCTCCACGTTTGAGGGAATATTTTGGTCTTTTGTCTCTTATTAATTCTAATTAGTGAAGTTAAGAAAAGGAAGTTAAGTTGGAATCTAGGGAATTTCGTCTCAAATCTGTATAATATGGAAATGGTTTATAAGATGTCAACATGATGGCAACAAAAGGATCCGGAAGTTTATTTTTTTCGGATAAAGGAAAACTTTATCCCTTGTGGTTTTGTTTTCGACAGGAATCTCACTTTGTTGTGTTTAAACAAAGGTATTTGTTATTTTTTGGGTACAAAAGAAGGAAGTTCCATCAAGCAAGTTGGACAATCTAATGTCGATGCTTTAAAATTTCCCCATAACAAATGGGCAAGCGTGTTGATGGATTATCGAACATTGAATTACTATCTACATATTCTAACACAGTTTAACACTAAATTAGATATTTGATGGTAATAAATTCTAAGAACCTTTAGACCCCCCCGAAAATGAAATTTGCTTTCGACGTTACGAGAAAGTTTTAATGAAATTCAGATAAATTTGATGTAAATTCCTCTGGAAATAAAAATAGTAGGCAGCATTTAATTTTACCTGCCGTTAAGAGCAATGCCTTGTATTCAATTATTACACACAATTTTTACTTATTAGATAGAAAGCAAAATTTTCAAACTAAATTAAATTCAAGTCTCACATCCATTAAGGACAGAATTTTAAAAAAACTGTAGTGGGTGATAAATGACAGGTAACATTTAACGAACTACACTTGTTGCTTGTTTTCAAGGCGAAATGTACCTTTTATAAATAATTTATTCCATCAGGACTTTTCGGTTGTTAGAAAAACTCATTTTGAAAACCATGAAATAAAACTAGGACACAATAGCCTCGGCCCTTAATTGTCCTTTTTTTCGGTGTATCTGCATTGTTCTAAAGTGAAACTTTTACAGGGAAGCTAGCCTTTGCGCATTCTGACCTATTTTTGTGTACACGAACTGGTGGAAAGAGGTCAAAAGTTCACTGTCTGAGGAAATTGGAAAATCAATACTTGCTATGTGTTAAAGTCAAGGTTGTTTTTGAGCAATTGAGGGCATGACAGTTCTACTAACCAATATGTGTGTCGTAATGAACTGGTGATTCGAGTTTAAGTAAAGCCAAATCATTTTCAAATGTAGCTGCATCATATTGTCTGTGGACAATCACTTCTTTAACGTTCTTTGTCACGGATCGCTTCACTTCTAGATCTCCTGAGATGTCGAATTCACCAAAGACAGCCACTAGAGATGCAAGGAATCTAAAAGCAAATTGATGCACTATAGAGCTTTGATTTTATTGACATGAATGTTGTCATCATACCCTGGTTGACAATGAGCTGCGGTTATCACAAAACGATTTGTTATCAAAACTCCACCGCATTTGTTTTTGGTGAAAAGTCCTAGCCATGTTGATTCTCTAACAAGTACTTGCCATGGCCATTCACCGAAACGTGCTCCTTTGCCTCCAACGATTCGTCCTGATTTTATGAGTGGCCTGACACCGCATTCTAGGGAAATTCAAATTTGTGATCATTTCGGTTTATTTTACCACTCTATCTTAAACTCCTTACGAATTTTCCTGGATCCCTCTTCACTGTCTTCAATGTTCTCTCCGATTTCTTCAGGTGGGATTGTGTTATCTTCCTCCTCATCAGTTTCGCTACCTTCTTCTTCTTCGGTTTCATCTTGTTGGACTGTTGTGGTTGTGATTCTTTTTGGCGGCTTCGTTGTCGGACGACGAATCACTGTTGGCTGAAATGGCAAATGGTTAAATGAGATATAAGTGTATTACAATTGGCATTTACCTTGGGTGTGGTTCGCCTTGGTGGTGTAGAGCTTGGCTTCGTGGCAGGCTTTTTCACTGGAGGCTTAGTTGTTGTAGGCCTGCGATTTCCTGAGCTTGGCTTAGTGCCTGAGGACGATGGTCGACTGGAAGTTTGTGTTGGACGTGCGCCGGTAGTTTGACTTGATGGACGGCTTACAGTAGTTGGTCTGGATGCATCTTGTTGAATGGTGGTGGGTCTGGCGCCCGTTTGTCCTGGTTTGCTAGAAGATGGCTTTCCAGATGACGGCTTGCCTGATGATGGTTTTCCAGACGATGGTTTTCCAGATGATGGTTTCCCAGATGACGGTTTTCCAGATGTGGGTCTTCTTGTGACCACCGTACTACTTGTTGGTCGTCGGGTTGGCGGTACTGTTGAAAGTACTTCTACAGTGGCATTGCGCTCATCGACAACTTCAGCAAGGTTATCGAAATTATGCTGTAGAGAAGCAACTAGTTTACTAACTAACAAATTCATTTTGTCCCTCAGAATTTCATCTTCCACAAAAGCAGGAGTGGATACATCAAAATCACTTGTCACAGAACCAGTTGTCGCGGAAGTATTCAAGTTTGGATTGCGCACAGGTGGGAAGTTGACGAAGTCATTTGGTGAAGTGTAAATTTCCTCTTCAACGTGATCAGCCAGAACTGATGGTGTTGGTGCACTTCCAGCAATGTACGATGGAGTTGGTCCATAGTAACCAGGATAAGAAGGTCTAACATCTCCTGGAGCTAGAGTTGCAAGTTTATCGTAAGCTGGTCCCTGGGACGATGGTTGACCATAGTATCCAGGATCATCGAAATCGTTTGAGACAAGTGGTGGTAAATTGATGTACTCAGGAGTGCTGCTTACGTATCCTGGACGTTGAGTAACGATTGGATTGAAAATGTACGACGTGCTTGGAAGGGCTGGAGGAGCAGGAGTCGTGTAGGTCGAAGAACCACTTGGTGGTCGTTGTGTCCATGTACTAGATGTGACAAGGTTGACTGTTGGTTTTGGAGTGATAATGACTGTAGGATCAGGCCTTTGCGTAGCTGGTATTTTGATGTATGTCGGTTCCTGACTGATTGGTTTTGATTGAACAACGTGTTCAATGTCGACTTTCTGCGTTGAGCTTGGGATTCCTTGACTTGTTCCATAGGAAGATGAGAATAAACTACTCGGAGTTGTGCTTGGCACTTTAATATCGTTGAGGTAGATAGTAGATGAAGATCCTCCTAAGGAACCGATGGTGACAGGTCGGCGGGTTGGTGGACCAGTAACATAACTTGTTGAAGGTGGCTGCCGTTTCACCGGTGTCGTCAATACACTAGATGGCGGTGTTCTGATTGTTGTTACTGTGGTAACTTTCTTTGTAACAGTTACAGTTGAAGGTTTTCGTGTTGTCGACACAGTCGTTGGCGAAGGTTTACGCTTGGTTGAAGTAATCGGAGTGAATGGAGGACGGAGTGTAGATGATGGAACTTGTGAGCTTGAATATAAGTGACTGGTTTGAGTTGGCTCTTGCGTACTGAAACGAGTTGGAGGAGCTAGCGTTGTTGAAACGAAATAACTTGTACTGCTGAAATTCTCCTTGTTAACAAGGTTCGTTGTAGAACTTGGACGAGCTGTTGGTTTTATTGGAATGAAGGGAGAATTGTAACTCGGTTTGTAAGTTTCTGTTGAAGCTGATACCAGTGGTGATGCTGTCGAACCATAGTGGGATCCATGCTTAGTATCGTTAAGCATCAAAATAATTGATTCTATTGACTCAATGTCGTTGGTCGTCATACCAGACGCTGAAGCTGGTCGTTTTTCATCGTTCGTTATTGTTTGCACCAAAACATATTTTTCATCACTAGTTGTGCCGCTTCCTGCGTGAGTAGAAGAAGTCGAAGGAGCTGTAGGTTTTGGACGGAAAGCAGGTTTCTTGTATGTAGGTTTTGCAGTAGTAGACGGAGTTGTTGAACTGGAGATTTGTGTTGGTGCTGGAACATATACAGTTGAAGGACCATATCCCGTAGAGAACTGTAGATCCTCATCCAGGAGGACTGAGTCGGCTGATGGATGTGTTATACCACTCTGCGTGAATTCCTCATTTTGTCCATTATTGAAATGAATAGGTTGCTCATGAATTATGGTGTTGGAAATATGGTGAATTCCATTTGATGTTATAATACTTCCAACAACAGGTACCCTCTCAGAAGAAGAACCACTAAAGGTTTCATAAGATTCATCATAAGGAGACGACGTGATAAGCATTGGTAGTTCAGAACTAAAATTGATGGGTAGATACATTTGCCCTTGAGTTGGAGTAGGTAATACTGTGGAATGTGGTAAATATGACGACACTTCATCATCAAAATTGCTTCCCGCTGATGTTGGTCCAACCGAACCGCTGTTGTTTTCATAACTACTCTCTACCGCATTGTCTCCATTCGAATTGTAGTTGTTGTCAATATCAGCTTCAGACTCCAGGTCTCCTTCATTGCTTCCATAGTACCCGGAACCAGAATTCGAAGAACTTTCCGAATGAACTGGTTGTTTTGTCGGATAAGGCAAATACCCTAGGTCATTATTTTGTACATTACTCCCATATGATTCATATGATTGTGCTGCGCCGAAATTCGATGTTAACGTTGGTGTTTGCTGTGCTTGTTGTATAAGAGTTGTATCAATATCACCAGGTATTTGACAACAAGCCCCAAAAAGGAAACTAAAATGCAATTTTTTTATTAAATTACAAATTAAACCATATTTAACTTTATCCATACCCGTCCATACAGGCTCCCACTACTTCACCTTGTCTTTGAGCACATTCATGGTTAAACATGCAAATTGTTGGTCCTCTAGATCTTGGATCTGTCCTTGGCAGACTTTTCGTAGCACGACAGAACTTTGGTGTTATCCTGTATCCTCCAAAAAGTTTGCGCCCACCTGAAATGTTTCAAAAATTTCAAATTTCTAAATTTCAAAATCAAAAAGTATTACAAAAACAAAACGCATCGAGAAACTTTCTAAAAACAAAATGAGAAAATTCGTCAATAACTTAAATAAACTTCATTTCCAAAAAGAAAAAGAAATTGATATAAGATACATTTCCATCAAAGCAGGTATAATAGTATCAGAACGTTAACTGGACGTTGGACATATTGATATTGATTTCAAACCTCGAACTTTTGCTACTAATGTATGCTATCAGTGCTCTGGAATACTAATGATAAGAAAATGTTTAAATTGAAAGAAACAAAACTCTAAAGAAGAAAGAAATCACACAAAAATATAAGAAAAATTGAATAACTTTTCCTTGTTGCTGTTACTCGGCAATCCAATAACCTAAATACCAATAAAACGACAGCAAAATGAATAAGACGACAATTTCTGACCTATTTTCACCTGAACAAAGTGATTTCATCGTTTTCATCGTGAAGATCAGTTGAATTCAAAAAAATATGGTTTCGATTCCAATCGAAATGGTTAAAAAGTGAAACGTCTTTAAGTGTTTTGAAAATGTTGACAATTGTAATGTACGTGTTTTGTTTTATTTATTATTATCAAAGAAAAGTATCTTCATTTCCGATCATGAGAAAACTGGCACAAGCATATATGTAGGTAAGTGATTTCATGTTGTCTCGTCTTGGTTCGATGATAGTATGACAATCGATGATGAGATGATTGCTTTGACATAGCTTTCAAATGGATGACAATCGATAGTGATCTTGTATACATGAGTTACCATCAGTTGCCAGAAAATCAGAAATCGGAATGAATTCATTATTAAATCAATTGAGATCATGTACGTCTAATCAATCAAATCACTTTGCTAAAAAACAAAACCACAAAGCGTCATTGTACCTGAGAAACAGAAAAAGCTTAAATCAAGTTCATCGTGCGTGAAATAAGTCAATTTAGAAATTTTCAATTAACATCTTTGAATTGTGGCAAATTAAGTTATCCATACATGATGAGTTTCATACCTGACAAAGGTGAAGCAGAATTCATTCAAAAAATATAATACCAGAAACCACATGGTCTGTTGTATGAATTTCAAATTAACCATTTGGCAGTGAACTT
This sequence comes from Chrysops caecutiens, assembly GCA_963971475.1. Lineage (NCBI taxonomy): Eukaryota > Metazoa > Arthropoda > Insecta > Diptera > Tabanidae > Chrysops > Chrysops caecutiens. The sequence goes on from OZ020568.1 coordinate 9,778,526, forward strand.
CCATTCCAAGTTGAAGCATGAAGCTACTAACCGTGAAACATGTAACTATTTTTGCTGTCTATGACCTAATGACTGAGTTAACTTGGTAAATTGAGAAATTTTTTGTTTTCGAAAGTAAAGAAATTTTGAATAGTTCTTGTACCTTATTAAATCGTATTTAGAAGAAGTTATGTAACTCCATTAATTATCAAAATTCAATTTTGAAAATCACAGTTTTGTCAAATAAATTTTAATATCATTTACTGGTAACATATATGAAGTTCTCTTGAGTATTAACGTCCCAGTTTACATTTATGTAAGTAATTCGACTTCAACGAAGTATTTGGGTCATAACGGAATAACCGCGTGCCGTCATTTCGATGTTTCTTCTGTGTTTGAAAGAATTTCATCAAGAAGCTGGTTTAATTTTTTACTTTGCAAAATAAAATAAACTTTTAGTAGGTACATCAGTTATTTTGGTTGAAGGAATTCTTAAGAAATCTAACAATTTCTTATCACAATATCATCTTTATAGCTGGTGACATCTTGATAACACTATACACCATGTTTTGTTTTGTTTCTGGTTCTTGTTTTCTGCAAACGAGATATTGTAACTTCGTGTTTATGTGATACACACACATGTAGATGGTAAAATAACACAAACCACATGATATCCGTAATGGAAAGCGAAAGAAAACCATGAATGAAATGCGTCTTTCCCCAAAGGGCAACATCGACATCGTAAAAGTTATGACGAATACGTTCTATGTACCATGCTGTTGGCCATCAATGGAATCAGTTTTTATACATTAGCTCGAATGTACTAAAATGTAATAAAATCCTTCCATCCGTAGGAACATGAGGATAGTAATATAAGGATTTTCCATCATACATAGTTCCGGCATGTATCTACAGAGGAACGATTCTCTTGGCTATCGATTGAATCAGTCTTTAGCCATTTACTCAAATGTAATAAAACATTCAAGGTCTTGGAAGTCCTCTTCTGTTGGAACTATGTATCGAAGTGTGATTCTCCTTAACTCAAGATGTTCTAAAATGTGACAAACCTCTCCTCTTCCTGGTAAACCCTCCACCATGGCTGCGGTATGAAAAATTATTTTAACATCACTTTTCCATTATACTCTATGTATTGGCTATCAATGGAATCACTCTTTAGACATTACCTCGGATGTACTAAAATGTAATAAAACATTACATGATTCGGGGATAAATATGAATTTCCCATCATAGTTCGGATGTACTCTAAGAGTTACTCCATTAGACTTATATGTATGGAATGATGAATCTGTTGGCTATCGATGAAATCAGGTTTTAGACATAAACTAAGATGTACTAAATCGTGATAAACCTCTTCACTTCCTTGTGAACTATCCAACACCATTTGGGGGATGAAACAAAATGCTCCCGTCATGATTCGGGTAGACCCTTTTCACGTTCCTTTCTGTTTTGTTAGGGAAGAATTTTGTGGAGACCGAAACCGGATAATGGAGAATTCAACAAAATTGTGGATTCATGAGTACTGAATTTTATTTGTTCAATGGAATTGATGACGTCAGTCATGTCTTCATTTCATTTATTCATGAAGAAAATTTTGTGTTTTTCCTTTATCATTTCCGGAAAATTTATTTTTGGATTTGAAAGTGTTCGTGCATTTTGATGAATACCCTTCTTAAAAATGCTGGTGAATGAATTTCAAACATTTTTCTTGTCAATTCAATTGATTCGTTATTTGTCTTTATTTTATTTGACCATGTTATCCATTCGACTTTAACATTTCAATATTAAATTGCATTCCCACTTCGAATTCTGAACTCTTCTCATGATCGACTTTATTGGACAGAACAATTAACGTCTTACTCGAACAGCAGCTAGTTTGAAACTAAAACAAAACAAAGACTGAAGCGACGGTCGCCAAAGAATAGTCACATGCCACAGATGGACGGACTACAGTGAGTGCTTCACTCTTACACTACACTTTTATACTAAACGAATACAAGTATTACAAAATGACTACAAACTATTGGATGAATATTGCTTAAGTTTATGTAAGTCGTAACGTATTGTAAAACGAATAGATAATAAACTCAAAGTTTCATTACCGTGAATATAGTTTTGCAACAAATTTATTTGTTAATTAAATTTTCCTGAAAATTTATTCATACAAAATAATTTATAACAGTTGAGTATTATAACTTTTCCATAAAACAATGAATAATCATACTATAAAGAACAATGTTTTTCCGTAAATTAAGAAGAAACATAAATATTTTGCTTATAGAAAACTTTTACTAATTTCCCGACATTAACCAAGTGCTGCAGTTTTTGGATGAAACCTTTTAAATTGAAGTGTATCCACCTGTTAAGAATAGCAAGAAACTTTTTATGATACATATTTCCTGGGAAAATTTTTAGCTATAAATCTTCCAAAGTTTAACGTGCACTGTGTAAAAGTATGCATGTATGTGATATTGACATGAATTTTGTTAGCACGTTGGAGGATATGGTGATTTATTTTGGAGGTAACCTTTGACACGTTTGATTGAGCAGTTTCAGCCAAAACCTATGCCTACAAGGTATAGTTGGGTCATCCATAAATCAATGCTTTATACCAAAAATGGATGAGGACTTTTAACGAGCTTGACATTTGAAAAATTGTAGGTGTTTTACGACGTTGACCATATGCACCCCGAGACACTGACTTTTCTCCATATGAATCCATGTTGGATACACTTGATACTGTACACTAGTGCTAACGATTTCAAACTCATTTGTAAGTTATTTCAGTAACAAATTCATGGAAAGTGAAATGAGCTACTACCATTTAAAAGAACGTCCGAAATACATTAATAATCTACTCGACTAATGAACGAAAATTACTGAAACAGTGATTAATGAGCATTTAAAATCACAAAAATTACACCAAAAAGAAAGTGAAAGTCCACTCTAAAGGTGATTTGTTTGGCAAAGAACTAATTTAGAAACAAAAAAATAAAACCACAGAGTCCATCCAGGTGAAAAAGAATGTTGAAATTATTTTGAAAATTTCTTTCAATGTCATTCCAAAGTACACTCGAAACGAAAAATAAGTTTAAGTTCCAACGGATGTAGGTCAGACAGTAAAGAAGTGATTTGTGGGTTCTCAATGGCACACCTGGATGAGTATACCTAAGCTACGTCTCCTGAAAACGATGTTACTTGTATTTTTACTTTTCGTGTGCTATTCCAATTATGTAAATGACATTCTATGGTAAGAATGAAAATCACGTTCTTGGAATGATAAATCTTATTATGGGAATCATTCAAAAGAAAGTATTTTTTCTTAGGTACTTTCACTTTTGCAAGCGATATGATCGAAATTTATTTCATCTTATTTCATTTCTTTTCGGCGTATATTGAAGATTTGATAAATTTGCAATTGAAAGTAGAAATTCTGATTTTTGGGAATCCATAATCGATTAAAGTATCTTCCTTTAGAGACATTTCAAGTTCTACGAAAACACGAAGAACACAAGTTGAAGTGTAGGGGCTGTGTTTTATCACAAGGAAAATTGTTTATTATTATGAACAAAATTGACATTTGAAAAAGAATTATTCCACCTACTGTCAACCTTTAATAGAATTTGCTAAAGGCTGTTGTTTCAGGTAAAATTTATTTATTAAGAAAATAATTGAAGAATTCCAAGAGAATTTTAATGGTATAAAATATAATCAAATCATAAAAATTCAAAATCCATCATCTTTCGTTAAAAGAAATATTTACCAAGAAAACCGCCATGAAAACGAGTGTTTTTGGGGATATAATGGAATTGTTCGTAAAATAAGTAAAGGTTGTTTTATAATTTGATGTTAAAGCTTCAAGAAATTTGTTTCCAATTCAATTCAAATCAATTGAAAATTACGACAATCAATCACTGTTGAAGGTGTTTCATCAGCACAATCAACTCAAGCACTCAACCTGGATAATGTTGAAGCTATCATCATAGATCTAACAAATTGTGAGGGAAATGAATCGTCTCGAGGAGCATTAGAATGTCTTTAAGCATTAAATTGCAGTTTATTAGGAGAGATTCATTGCAATTGACTGATGATAACATCTGGACTTGTTGGACAAATGTGATTTTAGAATCAAATAAATGAGATTGATAAGATTCCAGAGGTGTACCGTTTGGGAATTCACAAATGGCATTTTAGACAGCCTATCCTCTATGGTTATTTACTTGAAATCAAAGTGATATAACAGCATCTTTATTTGGTTTCGTTTGATTTTAGAAAGTTTCATCTCTTTGAATGTGAGTCAACCGAATACGAAAAAGAAAATTTAAATTTCAAGAAATTGTTCGTGACCAGTTTGTTATCGCATTTTCAATACAAAGTTAACAAATGCTATAATTACATATCAATTATCGCGAATATAAAGTGTGTGGTTATTATAATAAGAAATGAATTTAAAATTCTTTGCAGGTTTTGGTACCGATACTCAGTTAACTGTAACTATGATGCGGTTACTGTGAAATTATCATAGTCAAATTGATGTTAGAAGAAAGTGTGACACATAAAAATCGATTATTCACTTGTGATAAATGATTTACGTGAGATATGATAATTAATTACGTTAATGATTATTCGTCCTTTCGACAAATCATTACAAGTGTAACTAATAATGATTTACGATTGGTTTCAACAAGTTGTTGTGTTGTAATTACAATAAATTTTAATTAATTTAAATATTAGCACAATTTTCTCAATCTAAAATCACACGATTGTGTGTAGAAAGTGATTTGAAAAATACAAAAAACTTTTACCACTTTTCACCTGTTCAGACATTCATTGTAGCTTTATTCTGATTGTGGATATTCCGTTTTTGTAATTCACATACAAACCGCATACAATCGAAGCTAATTTTAACTTTGTTCTGTTAACCCACATTCATCGTTGATTATCATTTGGTTTTCTTATGAATTATAAACTTTAGTTTTGGGATTTTGTTTTCCGCAACTTTAACACTTAATCTTATATTTATTCTAACAAAAATCATTCTTAACCTTGCCTTAAATTATAATTAAAATTGTAATTAAATTTGAAATATAAATTAAAAGTTATTTCAAATTATTGGCTAACTGGAATTTATTAAAATGTAAATTTTCGGGAAGTAATTTGGTAGAGAATAGCCACAACGGGGGTTTACCATTATTTACATAAATTGAATGTGACAAAGGCATCAATTTTTATTGAATGATTTAAAACGTTTTTCTTATTCCAATTAAAATCTCAGGAATCCGGTCAAAGTAGTCTAATTAATAACTCACACGATGATATTGAAGAAGGTTCCGTTGTTGTTATTCGAGAAAATCAGGAACACCTTTCTTACATTCAACATGACAGGTTATCATTTTGGATATGTTAAGATGATTAAAAAATAAGGTTACAAGAGGTTCCACATACAAAATGGGAACAAAAATCGAAAACTTACAGACATTTGACCCGGTTGATGGGTAGCACGAAAGGGAACCGTTTTTCGGTTCGTGACTGGTTAAATGCATTTTCACATGAAATTTCAACAGCGAAATACGAGTAAAACGGTATATGTTTTGCAACATATCTATATATAATGAATGATGATATATAAACCACCTTCCCATTATCGATACGAACATTTAAGAAAACGTTTGGATTTGAAACAGGTTGACACAATTTTAATTTAGTTATACGTTTAAGAAACAGAAGAGAAATTGAAAGATGTTGTTTCATTGTGTGATACAGGTGCGTGATAGACTTTAGTCACTGTATCCATTCACTTTGACAAAATTTCTTCTTGAACTTGGACAACATCCATATCCATATCCATATCCACATTCAACAAATTATCATCATATATAAATCGTTGTATAATTTCTTATGCTTATGCTTATGCTTTAACGTTTTGCTTGAATCAACTTAACTTAACTTAACTAAAGAAAATAGCACACGTCGACGCACTTGTTGTATGGCAGTCACACTTTCTAGACTGGTTCCGTGTTTTGGCCAAGTTGATCATGATTCCATTGGACTTATAGTTGTTGGTTTACTTGGAGTTGGTTCAGTTGGTCGGTTTTTAGACCATGATAAGTAGATGATATAGTAATGTGATGTAAATTCTAGTTTTCAAGACCAGGTTACGAACTCATGATTGCACAAATATATGAGGACCGATGCAATATATTATCAGTGTTACTTTATGTGAGTTTTATGAAGTTTGTTAGAGTAACATTTCACCGGCTGTTACTACTTGATACCTTTTGGATTTGGATTGGTTGGTAATACATATTCATTTAAGGAATATGTGTCACGTTCAATGGAAAATCTTTCTTCTCACTTTGATGGTGTAATTGGTTAAAAATTGCATTATCACATGGTCAAGTTTAATAACATTCGTTTCTCTTGTGTTACAAAACGTTACGTTTCTCTCAATAACAACATTCCATCGACTCCACTTGCATCTTTTACCTCTTGAGTTATAGAGTAGTTTCAACATGTAACAGTGTTTGCATAAGTGCTTAGATACATTTCTTAGATACCGGATCCTTAATAGCACAACCTAATCAGTTAATTATCATCTTTTCATTTTAACCTAATAAGGAAAATGTCCGAAATTTCACGTGCTTCCTTTTGCACTCCTCCTTTTAGTTTGATTTCCTTACAAAAGTTCGTCTAAAATGTTTAAGAATATAGAATAATTAAGAAAATAATTTAATAAATCTAATTGAACCTCCAAGATGTGTTTCGTTCCAGCAACTCTTCCTTGAGTCTTTGAGTATCACTCAGTAAATAATTTGCTTTCTTAGAATCATCCTTTTCAACTTTTAAATTATCGTCTATTTTTAATAACTCCTCACAGAATGATCCATGGGTTTGTGATTATAAAAGTCCTGAAATAAAATTTTCCTGGCAGTTGTAAAGGAAATTTTCTGTTTTTGTTTAATTACTTGAGCCTGAATTGAGACAGAAATAATTTACATCATGAAAATAGCTTCTTGCCAAAGGATGTAAGTTTAAGTTTTCTTCTTAACTTACTGCGGAAACGAAGAGGATAAGAAAAATTATCTCTGCAGGAAGCAGGACGAAAAAACTTCCAAGTGCCAAAAGATGACAACCGGATGTTCTTATGCACTTTTAATAATTTTATCTGCTTGAGTGTTTTGCGGAAGGAAATTTACATTTTCCTCTTTTTGTTTCTTGTATCCGGCTTTTGGGAAATTTTTGTCTTGCATCCAAAAATCCTGGGAGATTTTAGGGAAAAACTTACTTAACGAGAATGTAAGAAAATTTATGCATTCTTTCGTAGAGATTTACTTCCGGACAAGAGTTTTGTATCGTACTTTGAAATTCTTATCATCGTCTTTCTTTCGGAAATGAAAATTCCTTTTTCTTCACGTCCGTCTTATCTCTGTGGAATGTTTCAGATTTTACTGAAATCCGACTGTAACTGGTTTGCGACAAAAATTCCTGCAGAACAAGTTAAGTTGAAAGTTGAGTTAAAAAATCAAATTTGCATTGCAAATCATCCGATCCAATGGAGCTCCCCGTTTTTTTTGTGGAGCAACTTTCTTGCAATTCCTGCAACTTCATCCAAATGCATTGACCCACATTTTTTTTCATCCCATTTTCGAGTGCATTTTTCATTGTTTTTCATTACGAAAAAGAAGTCTTCCGGTTCCGAGTCCGGAATCATCCATAGAAGATAGATTGGTATCTGCAAACTGCTCCCCATGCAACACGGAGAACATCCGGAAGTTGTCTGTTGTGTTGTCTAAAATCGGATTTAGATCAGAACCGGATGCTGTTGAGGTGAAAGTACTCGGTTTTATTGAACTTTTTCAATATCCTGCGCCATTGTGTCTCTTTATCACAAAATGGTGGAACTTAACACATTTCCATGTGTTTTGTGACTTTTTCGATCGTAATTTTTCATTCAACTTTTCCTTTTTTTAACGAGAAAAGTTTGCAGAACAAAACGACAATTCCATTTTGAGGAATTTTTGTGTTGTAAATAAATTTGCAAATTTATAGAAAGCAAAATTTTATAGAACCACAAAAGAGAATTTTAGGGATATCAATTTTGTTGGTGAAGTTTATTGGAAAGTTTGTTGAAATTGTTGTAAATGAAAATTGAAAATTTGTCGTGGATAATGTCAACAAATATTGGAATGAATTTTTCTGTTGGAATGCCTCAAGTTTGATGAAAGAGATCTTAGAAACCAGACCGGGATAAGCTCACAATTTTGGTTTTAATTAATTTTATTTTTGATTATCTGAGTTTTAGAATGGACAGGTTTTATCTAGAGATAAACAATATCAGGAGACGATTTCAGTTTAGCATCACCCCCACAGAAATGAAACAAATTAACAACTTAGCTAATATCTTCAAAATTGAGAGCAACCGGCTTCATCATTCATAATATTGAGGATGTAATGTACTGTTTTCGGATGTCTCTGGAATTGTTAACGAGTCTTTGAGACACATAAATTTGAAGGATAAACGTTAGAAATGATTTCAGCATTTGTTCGATAATGAATGAAGCACAAATTAAAAAGAATTTTTTCCATAACAAAAACAGCAAGAGATATACTCGAATAAGGCGACCTAATTTTAAACAAGATACAGATATATAATATACTTCTTCCACATCGTAAAACTTCACATCAACGTGAGAATTAGTCTTGTACAAATGAAATATAAAAGCTGACACATTTCAGGTTCATATAATTCATCATTTTTTAGGTTAAAAACAAGATTTCCCACTAAATAACGTAACATAGTTAAACAAAAAAACCGTTTTTTACCGAAGTGTGTCCATTCATTCATCATGATTCGTTAAAAAAATAATACTGTTGAAAATGCTTTGCAATTGTTCATTACGTTTACTTAAAGATTAACAAAAAAGAAATAGTGTAAATTTAAAAGAATTAACATACCACGTTCATCCACAGAGCTTAATCCATTTAAAGATGGCGCTAGTGTGAAGATAATAAAGAGCACAAACAGAATTGTAACCGTAAAACCCGAACTAACCCACTTTCTTGACGGCATCGTTTTCAAATTAATAATCATTTTTTTAAATATATTATTTTTAAAACTTTCAATTCAAAATAAAATGAAAAAATTAGATCCAGTATATTTTCGGTTTTCAATCAAAGATTTGTTTCTTCCTTCCAATCGCGTTTAATACAAGCATTAGCACATGATATAGCTTCTGCTTACAACACTCTCGTGATGATAATAACCAATCGATATAATTACAAGAGTACACGTTTTACATGTGGATAATACACGGTACAAAATGGTTAATCAAAAATAACAGTAAAGAATCCGAAAGGTGTAAATGGTGAAAAAATGTAGATCGAGACTGCGTCGTGTAACGTTTATATTGTAGATAGATGTAAGATTTTGTTTTTTATGTAAACGACATTTTTATCTTAAAAACAACTAAAACTGCACTTTTCAAAACCGCATTTTAGCACCTGAGGGATTGTTAACCGAAAGAAAAACCCGGAACACTTTCACTTCGACCTTAACCGAACCGAATAACTGAACGTAACTAGAACGAACGGAAACAAAAACGAAAAGAACGAAATTATTTTAAGAAATAAATGAATAAATTTAAAATTCACGTTGGATCACTTCCGTTTGACTTTTCTCCTTATAAAAATTGTCTTAAAAATTAAAAATTTCCTTTTGTTTTTAAGAGAAAACAATATTCTTCTGCGACCATTCACTGCCGCTACCGAAGTCCAACTGAACAGTTCGAGCGGTTTTCATCGAATTGGTATCTCTGCGCTAGAGACTTCTTTAACTCACTTCACTACCACCACTCACTGGCACTGTGGCTTGTGGCATTTCTTCAGGTGGCTTTTCGATTTCCACCGCTTAGTTTTCACTTCTTCGGCATTTCTTTTCCCACACACAAGCGATTTGCGTCTATTTCAAAGACGGGTACATTAAGAGGAAGTGGATATGATGAAAGGGTTCATGATCAAAATATCATTTGTACCGATCAGTCAAGGTGAGGAAAGTCCCTGATGTGAATTGCAACATAGCTCCGTTTCAGTTTTATTAAAGTGTCATTTCCGATAACGCCGGAAACGCTAAGCGGTGCATTCGCAGTGGGAAAATCTTATTTAACGATTTCTCTAAAATGTCGTATGTGATTTTAATAAATAAATTTGCATAAAATATGTTTTCACACATTTCGAGGCAAGGAATAAATAAAATTTTGTCTCTTGTCTTTCGGTCAGACGGTGACGCAGCTCGATAAGAAACTTTCACTTATTTGAGACATTTCTCCAAAACACTAAGTTCACAAACAATATTTTCAACAAATAAATGAATTCTAAATCGAATATTCGTACACGTTACATACAGTAACTTATTTCAATTGCTATATAGTATATTGTTAACCAAGGGTCGAAAGTAGTACTTTTTTACCCGGGTGTAAATTGCCACTCGAGCCGTAGGCGAGAGATGCAAACACTCGGGTAAAGAAGTACTATTTTTGTCTTGAGGTTAACATACGTTTTTTTACCCCATGTCCGCCGAAGGTTTGATAATTAAACGAATTTATTTTTTAAAAAATTTTATTGTTGACGATTTAATTATAAAAAAAAAAAAATGAAAGTAAAAAAAAACAATAAAATTTCTAAGGCTACTTTGTTTGGCCTAATAGGCTCGACGGACTGTAGTTAAACCGGCTAAATTTAATCCGGTTTAGGGAAACCAGTTTAGAATTATCCGGTTTAACCAGATTAGCTTGACAGACTAAATCCAGTTCTACTGTCTAAATATTCATACAAGATGGATCCTGTAGTTGGCAACAAGCCGGTTATAACCAGCTAATCCATTAAATAAAACGGGATTTAGAAAATTCAGTTGCAATTATAAATCAGATTTAGTCTGTCAAGCGAAGTTGGTTTAACCGGATAAACTTAGCTAGTTTCACTAAACCGTATTAAATTTAGCCGGTCTGTCTAGGCGATAATCCTATAAATTAAATAGAAGAAAATCCCTTTATGTGGCCAGTAATCCGGTTTAATGTTATGCAGTTGCGTATTAACTACGAATATAACCCGAATAATAACAAAACAGGGTCGAAAATTTTACTTTCGGCGGTGGTGTTGTAAAAAAACATTTTCGAACTCAATGCTGAAAAGAGCTATTTTCAACCCGCGAAACAGGGTCGAAAATTTGACTTTCGGCAGGGGTGTGGTAAAAAATCTTTTTTTCTCAAGCAAATTCATTGCAGGTCGTGGGCATTTTGACATTTAGGGTCGCGTGGAGCAGCTTTGAGATTTCCAAGAACTTTTTCCTTTCAAGGATTAACCCAAGGGAACACTCCAGAGACGTTCGTTATTTATAAAAGATAAAGTAAACTTCTAAACTGTCAATGCCATTCAGCACTACCTTCGGATGTAACATTTTTAGCTTTATATTATTTTAGCTTTGATTGGCAGTAATTGAAAGGTTATCTCTTATCTGTTTCTGCTATAGAATTCGAAATGAGCCAAAGATGATTCCGGAACAGATTTGTGATTCACAGTTAAGATGACTTATAAAAGTTATAAAATTTAGTGTCGGATAGGTAAGTGCTTCATTGACCAGACTACCTAGAACCATAATGTATTTACAATAGGTTTGAAACTCTGCAAAATATGATCCCTGCAAACCGTGAAAATGTAGTCGTATTGTGATATCAAATGGTTTGAATGAACCCTGGTAACTGGGGTTCGCTTATATTTAATATATAAAATCTTAATGGTCGTGATGCATTAAATGAATTTCATTCACTGGGGAATGGGATTCACTCTCTGAAAGCGGGGAAAATTAATTTTATGTAGATCAAACACAGAATGAATTTCTCTCCGCTTCCTGGAAATGAATTTCATTCACTCAAGCGGGGAAAGTTAATTTGCTACATGACGTCATAAATATCTATCAATTTTTATTTTTGGACCGTATTAATGGCTTTTTTCTAATATAAAATATTAACTGGTGTACCTTTATACAAAACCTGGAAGAGATTGCAAATGATGAAGACCTAACTAATAGATTAACCTAAACATTGCATGAATCACGTTAACAGCTTTTTCAAAGCTCATCTAGAGCCGTTTTTAGACAAATCAAAACAGTCCTTGTCGGTAGAATCTTTAAATGAAGCCTGGAACATATTGAATCTGAAAAAAACAAACAACCACATATGACATGAAGGATTTACCTAATTTTTCCATGAATCAGTAAAATATTTTCTTCAATTTTCAACTGGACCTATTACAAGAAATGTAAATTACACTGATAGATGAATTTGTTGTTGTAGCCTGGAAGAGATTGAATATGAAGTTAAATGAGCACATACAACACGAAGGATTTACCTGAACTCCCAGTGAATCACGCGAACAGTTTCTTCAAATTTCACCCACAACCACGAACGGGTTAATCATCCCGTTTCCATCGGAAACATCCACATGATGAGGTAATAAATCCGCTAAATAACAAAATGAATAATTTGATGGTATTAAGTAATAAATGTTTCACTCTAAAAACTTCTGCGTATTAAAATCATGTTATAAAACTTGAAAAACAAAAACTAAACTTTCTTCCTCATGAATTTCTAAGAGATTTTACAAGCTTAGTGGAGTTAGAAAAGAAGTTATTTGAAGTTAATTTGTCTTAAGTTATAATTTTTGATTAATTACTAAGCAAATAATCATACTCGAAATTTCGACTTGAGGTTAAAGTTGAAGCGGGTCAATGAGAAATTTTACTGAAAAAGTGAAATGACTTTTCAAAGCTTCTTTATTCCATCACAAACAAAACTACAAAGAAAATTCTGTTGAAATTAGCAACACTTGATTGGAAAACTTTTATGACGAGCTCATGATGCTGATGAGCTACAGGTGTTTTGTGGTTGAAAAGAAATCGAGTAAGATATTCAACAGAAGTTGATAGATGAGCAAGGATTTTCGGAGATATGAATTTTTTTGAATATGGAGTTCAATGAAAGCGTGTGAAATCGTCGATGACACAAAATTTGAAGTAGTAACAATTGTCAAATTAATAGATAGCTTAAAAAAATTTTTCATTTTATTATTATGAAGAAAGTGTTAAATTATTGCGAAAAAATATTGAAAAGTTCGGATATAAAAATAAAAAATCAACATTAAATTTGTCATGGTTCAACAAATTACAGTCATATTTGACCTGAATTGTTCTTCTTCATTTTCATGATTTTAAGCACAACATGTTGTTTTTTAAACTGAATGTTTTATGACCATAAAAAATCCACTTTTGTAATGAAGACATGCTGAGTGTAGTAAAATATCGTAAAAATAAAAATACGCTGCGGTTCAAGTTATTATCCCAGCAGATATTGAGAGGTTTTATTGGCTAATTTTAAAAATGCCAAAAAATAACAAATTTCATGAAACGAAGATGGATTTCAAATCATTTATGTACTTTCAAATGGAAAAGCCTTCATCAAAAGTCACCTAAAATGTCCTTCTTGTATAGCAGAGCTATCTATATTTCATTCTTAATCATTGAAATCGAATTGCGGTAACTCCTGTTTAGGAATCATGATCACTACGGATAATGTTGCATTGATAACTATTTAATTTTCCACAAAAGGAAAATCTAAATTTAATATGATTACATAACTGCATCCGAGACATTTTATATTCTTCTCTACAACATTGCAAAGAGTCCCCACCATAAAACCTGAACAATTCACTCCGAGTTTAGAGGAATTGACATCAACGTCAATATTAAACTCGCCGTTTATTCCCTCCAACAACATTTTTGCAAAAAATAAAAATTGATAGATATTTATGACGTCATGTAGAAAATGAACTTTCCCCGCTTGGGTGAATTCCGGTGAATGAAATTCATTTCCAGGAAGCGGAGAAAAATTCATTCCGTGTTTGTTCTACATAAAATGAATTTTCCCCGCTTTCAGAGAGTGAATCCCATTCTCCGGTGAATGAAATTCATTTTCTGCTTCACGACCATTAGGGTTTTATATTAGGATATGTTCCTTTACTATTTTTCGAGGTTCGCAAAAATAAATAAGTAGGTATTTCTTACTCAATGGAAGATTAAGTGGAACAGTAGTTAGTTCCGTAACTGGGTCTTCACCAACCCTTTCTTTTTACTTTTTATATTTAGAACGTATTCGCGCTTATATCAGAATATCCCTTTTGTAAAATTAGAATCGATCCATTTTCCCCGTTGAAATGCCAAACCAGAAATGTCGCATGTGTTCGTAACCTTTGGAGGAAATTACTAAATCTAAGCATGACCTTTACCTGTCGCACATCTCATCAGGTATACAGGTGATAACAACCTGTCAGACTCAACGACGTGTGCGTGAATTTAAATTTAACCTTGATTGGAAATTCAATCACAATTCAATAGAGTTCGATGTGAAAATTTGAATTTTTTTCGCCGCCAGATTTATGGAAATCTCATTGGAAAAATTTGTTGATTATTCAGAGAATTTTTTCGCTTGCATATATGTTGTAGTTCGGAGTCAACTTGTATCAGCGACATGACGTCAAAGGTCAGAAAGGTTGCAAGCAGATGTGGCCTTGATATGCTTTTAAGTTAACACGATTGTATTCCTTTGCCTTGACTTCACGTGATCGAGAAAGGAACGATTCAATTCTCAGCTTTCACCGACAACAAAGTACACCTCGTCATGAAAGTCATCTTGTCATCACATCAAGGAAGGTGCTTTGTTTACTGGGAGTCATTCAAAAAGGTTCCACAGTCACATCACGTCTTCATTCATTGATCTATCGATATCATGTCTTAAAGATTCCCACAAACTCACATTGTCGACATAAACGAAGAAGATGAAGCAGCAAATTTCCCGGCTACCTATCAGGTAAATCGAACTCAGTTTATGCTATATGTACATGAAAGATTACACGGATATCGTGTCGCAGATGATTTCTTCATGAGGAAAGTGAAAATAATTGTTTTGTAAATAACCCATTGAGAGAGATATGAATATTTTACGAGGTTAAAAGATTTCGCTTCTCATCGTTAAAATGGAACGATGGGAAAAAATGGGTGAGACCCAGAATACTCCATCTATACCTTCAGAATCGTGGGTTTAATGAGTACTTAACCTGAAATACATCCAAAGTGTTGTTTTACTTTCATTAAGAATTTAAATTAAGTCAAATGAAAGTTACGTTTACGTTTTGTCGGAAATGAGTGGTAAGTATCGGTAAATGAAAGTTTTATTATCAGAAATTTTCGGTTGCACTTTTATGTGAAATGCATTTAAAAACCTCTAAATAATCAATAACATACTTTACTCAATGAACTTGACTTTTGACCTCTTGAATTCAAGATTGAATTCCCATAAAACTTTGGTCTAACCAAATAAACATAAAAGTTGTAAAGTAACCATAAATAAATTTGTGTCCCTGTCTTTTTATTTATTTATCTAGTAAAACCCTTTTGGGGATTTTGTTTGCCAGCTTTATTGGAATAAATGAAAACATTTACAACAAACTATTTAGAAAGTCCCAAAAAGCTTCTGTGTAGGAAAAAAGGGATGATATGAATATATTTTGGTAGTTCCTCTTCTATAACATATCCGTGTTTTTATATGCAAACATGTTTTTGGTTCGTTAAATAAAATGAAAATATTTATTCATAACGTTATTGGAATATATAATTAATACAATTCACTTTCAGACGGAATTTTAAATTTGTTTCTTTGATGAACCAATCTAAATTCTTATGTGTGTGGGCTGTAGTTCAAACTCGTGTATGCATCAGCTAACCAAAATTGTGCATCAGCCAACCAAAATTGTGTATCGGCTAACGAAAATTCAACATTTGAAATTTGGCAACGTCTCAAAGACGGTGCAATGCGACAATTATTTCGATTTATTAGAACGCTATGTAAAAAGCTTTCTCATGTTCCTAGAAATTCAGGGACAAAAAATACCCTAATTTTAGAGCTTGAATAGAAACTCATTTCAGTAAGTAAGCGGCCTCTTCGAATTTTGCACGAAGTAACCCAATGAAAGTTCCTTTTACTTATCGTAATTTGCACCTCAAAAATTTTTATCTCTTCACCCGGGTTCACTTTCTACAAAAAAGAGAAAAAAATCAAATTGACCCGAACCGAGCCCACCCACGTTGATTCCGACAAAATTGGAAAAAAGGTAAAAATCCATTTCCATGACACTTTACAAATTTTTTTCTCGCTTTCGGGACACCGATGAAGCTTTTAAATTTATTGGCTATCGATCAAACTGAGAAGAAAGTTTTTCATGCTACAACGACGACACACCTGAAATACCTCCGTGAAAACAGAAGTCCATAATGGTTCGGCCATTATTCTGATGATGGCGACCCTTCGTTATGCTCCACCTTTGACTCCATTTGCACCTTCTTGAAAAAACTTTTCTCTTGGAGGGACTTGTTTGAGTTTCGCCATCGAATGAAGATGTTTGCCGTATCATCTTTACGTCATGTGCTTTTTCTTAAAACAACCAAAGTTTATTGTGGAACTTTCAAAATAATGTTTTTAATGCGTGTCAACACGTGGGTCATTTGCTGTTTATTTTCATATTAATTTTACTTTTCCAGGTGAAAATATTTTCGCATATATTTTTCGTTCTTAATAACTCAACGACAAGTGAAAGTTTTTTTCTTTAAAACGTTTTCGGTTAATTACTTCTTAAGACTTTCCATTTCCGTCTTAAGGTTTATTAATTCAATTATTTTACTTTTCATTGCAATTAAAAACGAATCATTAAAACAATCCAAAGCAGTAAGTGCTATTAAGCTCGAATTCTTGACATTCAATTAATGCGACATAATCTTGGAGGGAAATTTGCACAAAATTCCAACCGGATGTGCTAAATCCTAGCTTACTAGCAGAAAACAAGAGTTCATTCAAATCAAAGCTATGAGCGTTATCTCTACTCCATTACTAGTGACAGTATCTTCCAACTAACTCAGGGGTGAGCCACATAGTTATAAGAATATAAAAGGAAGTCTCGTCTCGAGATAGATCAAGTATATTGATTTGCCTAGAAAAGTGCAACTGTGCTCTGAGCGCCATCTCTATTTCATTACGAGTGATAACTCCCAACAAACTGAAAACGATTTATTCAAAATGAGTCTCATTATGTGCTGGGGGTGGGTCACGAGAAGTCCAGTCATTAAATAGATCAAGTGCAACTGTGCTGCGAGAGCCATCTCTATTTCATGACTAGCAACATAACTGTAGATGGCTTGTATCAACTGCATTTCCGCTCCAGCTTGCAGTTGAGCCACTTACTTTAAAGAGTATAAGGAATAAAGGAAAGGATATGTGGCGACTCAATATATGCAGGAACATGAAAGGAACTGAAAATGTGCTCGGCATAGTCCAGTGGTTAGAGGATCCGCCCGGCAAGCGGAAGGTCCGCGATTCGATTCCCGTTCACGAGCATTCAACATTTATCTCCTTTCATGTTCCTACAGATATATAAGGAAGCCTCGTCTCGAGATAGATCAAGTTTATAGTTTTTCCTAGAAAAGTGCAACTTGTGCTGTGAGCGCCATCTGTAGCGACAACTTCTGTCATCCAACCAATTATTCGAAATACTTCAATCCGCCTTATCTGACCACATAATTTCAAGAATTTGTACCGTCTATAGATCGATCAAGTTCATAGATTTCCCCAGAAAAATGCAACTGGACAACTTGAAGCAAAGCTCATCGAAGAAATGAGGTTTTCAAACTCTGACAGAGTTTCAGAATTTGAAGAATTTCTTCGGAATAAAAACGAAAAGAAAAATTTCAATGAAAATGAATTTTTCTAAAAAAAAATTTGTATCTTAAGGTCACGATTACAAATAAATATGTAAATTTTTATTTTATTTAATTTCATTTTTCGGAAGAAGTTAACAAAATATAAATCTTTCACGTCTCTTCAATGAATTTCTCCTTCAACCAGTTTCTTGAAGTTCTTAAAGATTTCAATTTTGTTCATCTGGAGAAAGTAATCCTGAATTGGAACCGAAATAAGCTCAAATTCAAGTTTAAACAGAGAAATAACTTGGAATTTCTTATTCCCAGTCCGTGTTGTGTCGTGTTAACTGGAGCAAAATCTCGCTTCGAATCAAGATGATGACCTCAAAGCCAAAATAAAAGACGATTCACCTGTCTCAATAGCAGGTGTCGACCTGTATTTTGGAAGTTTTCATTTTTTCATCTTCTAAAGTTATTAAACGTATTAATCAAATCCCAAAGGGACGGTCAGTATCATGATTAAAGTTTGTTTAAGAAAACTGAAACGTCGTCGTCTGGTGTAAATTTATGACCGTCTTGAAAAACTTCTTGACTGTATATAAGATAATAAAAGCTAATTTGATTGACTTTCTTCTTCACAGTCTATTGAATCATGATTTACACCTCTGGGGAAACTGAGACGCTGACTTGATTGGTGACGCTGCTAGCGAAAGTTCAATAATACTAAATTATAGAAATTCTAATTTTTGTAATGTTGCACTGACATGTGGAAAAATTCATTATTTATTAGACATTCGTTCCGAGGAAAGACTTAATGGCACTCTCAGCTTGATGCAGTGAAAGTAGAGTAATAAATTAAATGAGACTATTGTTTGTGTTCTAATTAATCCACATGATGCAGGGTTTTGTTGCAATGTTGTTCAATGATGGCTTCATTAGATATTAATACCATGAAATCATTGTAATGATCAAATCCATCCCTAAGTCAGACACATTCGCCAAGCATCATGACGACAATAAGCGTTAAATGAATTATGTGATATTATAACCATTCTGATTATTCGAATCATTTAAATAATTTATATTCCTTGAATGTGTAGTCATTTTATAACACTTATAGTCATTTGGTATCAAAGTTATTAGTATAACACATCAGTATGGAAGATGCTGCATTTCGATTAACCTTGAAATTGACGCGATTGGAAAAGCAAGAGACGAGTTCTTGAAAGTTTTTGATCAGAAGTCTTCCACCTTCGGTCCTCAGTCAGTGAGTCAGTCAGAGTTAGTCTGTCAGTCAGTTAGTCTTTCACAAGAAGCCTTCCGCACAACTTTATCCTCCTTCAGTATTCGTTGTTCTTTGTATTATTAAAGTTAATTTAAATAAAGAAGAGTTTGTATTGTCACATTTTCATGAATACTGTAGTTTTCAATTATGGATCTGAAGAGACCTGGTGTTTACAAATGGAAGCTTGTCTGATGATAGTTCATACAAAAATAGACTAACAATTTTCAAAATATTTAATAAATTACCAAAATAACACATTTCAACATTTTGACTTGTTGAAAATTTCTTTAGTGATTATTAGAAATAAAATGACGAAGATCAGTTTTCACGGGTTTGATAGCTGACAAACCCTTAACAAGAAACGGATTTAGGAATGATATCCTGATACAGATTTGTTAGTTGACATCCAACAAAACAGAACAAAGTTTTCTCAAAACCGATTTGTGGTGTTGCCTAATGGTGTTAATACGTTTATTCAAATTCGCAGAAAATTTATAGCTCGTCATGTCAAGCTCAAGAGTCAGATTTATGGCTGAAAGCAGAGCTGATGTCAATTGAACTATTCGACGACAGCAACGATGTAGGCTAAGCTTTGCTTTGAATTTTGAAAACATTTTTCTACTGCTCTTTTATTTACGATACCAATTACAACGTGCCAGAGTTGATAACCACACTAGATTGTGTTCTGTAACGAGATGCACTCATGAAACATGTAACATGGAACCCAGTTTTATGGAAACTCTCGCCTATAATCATGACAATCATTTATTCTGGTCTAGAATTGATTGTGTTCAAGCATTACAAAAGCCTCAATTATAACATATGCATGTATTCAATAATTTTCGCTCTCAGTTCATTTGAAAAACCTCTGAAATTCGCAACAAAATTGTTATCAAAAATTTCACATTTCACCACTTTTGCCAAACCCTTTTTCACGGTTTTGTACAAAACACAAACTGGCGGACTATTAAAATTAAGTGCTTCATTAACACTCGAAAGGCTTTCTAGTAGAATTAAAATTTTTCAACACTTCTTTATTTCATCTTTATTTTTATAGAAAAACGGTTTTTCATTTTGTTTGTTTTTTAAGTGAGTTTTTCTTTGTTTTTGTTTGGAAGATGTTACTAAAAAAAGAAGCTTTTAAACAAAAATATTTGCATATTTCCTTCAAAAGAATAGGTGCCTTTAAAATATGAATAAAATTTGGCAAAGATTTTGTTTTGAATGATGCTGGGTTGGTGTTTTTCTCTATGAGAAATCTGTGTTTCTGGGTTATCCTCATGGGTCAGCTCAAAGAGTTGTCATCGAACTTTCGATTGCTTTGTTTGCCTGCAGATCCTTATCGTTTAACTTGTCACCATAGAATTCTTGAAACACCTCTCAAAGGATTGAATATATTCTTTTATACCCAATCATGTGAGGATCAACTGAATTCATGGAAAATCCACATAACTATTTTTCACTTTGAGGAATTTGTGAAATATGTAGCCTGTATTCCGGACATGAACAAATAGAGACCACCCGTGAAAGTTTCCATTTGATTAGGAGAACAATAATTTACAATCGAAAATTTTAAGGAGAGTTTCATTGGACCAGAGCCTCAAGGCAATGGGACTGGCACTTTTCCTTTCGGTTTCGGACGAAAAACTTCAATTAATTATAAGTAAATTTACTAATAATTCATTCTTAGTAGGTTCCACTGTCAAGTTTAATGATTTATTAACGATCTTTTAGCTTTTTCGATTTGCAAACTTTCGAAATTCTTAAAAAAAACCGCGCATATGATAAGAAGGTACATGAACAATTGTTATTCACATTTCTTTCTTGTAACGCTTTATTGAATTTATGGTCAAATTTATGAAGATTAAGAATTACTTGAGGCAATAACTTTTATTAATCATAAGTGGAACAATGATTTGAAGTGTACGAGTATGTACTCCACAATTCAATATGGAACAAACGATTCTGACTGTAATTTATTTTGCAAAGTGAAATTTTCTAAGAATGCCAGTGTTTTCAGTGAAAGCTTCATTTGAAGGCATGCGAATATAATACATATATTTTTTGTTTTTTTCCAAAATAACCACATCTACTCTTGGCATGTACTTTACCTTGATTTATTACTACATGTTAAACATAATTTCAACGTGATATTCGTTGCTGTCGGTCATACGTCGCCGGAATGTAATTTGAGTCAAGTAATACAATTTATTTGGAATTTCCACAAAATGCAGTACAAGAATTATTGAGATGAAGTGAAGCTTAAGAGTATTGGGCTTGTATGATGCATTCTAGGAATTAAATGGATTCGAAATTATTATAACGCACGTCCCTGTTACAGGATCAATATTTTAATGAATTTCAATGTACATACATTAGGTCTGTTCACGTGCTTGCTCGGAACAAATTGCAATATGTTTCGAGGACGAAATTGGTGTTTTTGTACTCGCTCAAAAAATTGTTTTGAGAGAATTCAACGAAAAGTAACGGAGGGGAAATATACTTGAAAGTGCTAGATGTTACTCGAGAAACTTCAAGCTAGTTGGAAAATCCTGTTCATTTGACAGGTACATGTAACAGACGTTAGAAATTCAAATGTCAGATTTGCTTATGTTCGTTCGTGAAGTTGCTCGGGGTTACTCAAATGCATTTTTTTACTATTCGAGTAACAAGAAAGATCTTAGAAAAATCCTCCCAATTCCTAGTAAACTCAAGCTATACGTGAACAGACCTATTATTGAACTTAACTCTTCTTTTAGTCCAATCAATATGTTCTTCTGAAGTAAAACATTCTTTATCCCAGATTCTTTATGACCGGAACTATCGTATATCACTTGCAATTTTTTGGTCATATAAACATCAATAAACTTCGAGGCAAGAAAGTTTTGGTATCTTCAAAACAAAAAACCAGAAATGAAGGTGGAGTACTTAACAAGTTTCACTTGTAAACATAAATTTAAAAAAAGATTATCTACTGCAAAACAATTTCCTCAGTACTTTGTCTTTATGTTAAC
This sequence comes from Chrysops caecutiens, assembly GCA_963971475.1. Classification (NCBI taxonomy): domain Eukaryota; kingdom Metazoa; phylum Arthropoda; class Insecta; order Diptera; family Tabanidae; genus Chrysops; species Chrysops caecutiens. The sequence goes on from OZ020568.1 coordinate 9,800,616, forward strand.
ACAAAGATCTTTAACTTTTGTAATTTAACACATTAACAAAACGAAAAATTTTGCAGCATTTAACCTGGTTTGATTTCTCCAAAACCAGTTGATATATATGTTTTGCAAACTAAATCTTGTTTTTCCAAAATATCTTTGAAAAAATCATTACAAACAATGAGTTATTGTTATTTCTGTCATATCACTTTCCTTTTGCGTTTCATTAGCAAATTTTTAATATATCTCTTCGTTATAAATTGTTATATTATTATTAGCCTTTTAGCTAGAAATTTTCACTTTTTAAAGTGACTCATTAACATGTAAACATTTCCATCCTTCCAGAATTATTCAAAGAGTAAAACTAAATTTGCAAAGCTTCAACGAAGCTCAAATTACTTTCAGATTTGTTGCATATTAATAACCATCAAACGATTCTACTTCATACAATGTGCATTACAACCACAGATATTCCAATTAAAATTTGATCCCAAAATGTTTGCACACTTTGCAACATTAATTGGTCAGCTCTGAATATTCCCAGAAATATTTGAAATGAATTAGTTTCATGTTCACTGAAAGGGCTATTGTGTTGTGAAGAGGTTCAAGTGTAATCACCTGAAGCAAAATTGAGTTTTGAATGGGCATGAAAAAACCATCGCTTTAATGAATGCCTACAGGTGAGAATACGCAAAATTTTTGAAGCTTTTCAATAGAATAGAAATGGATACAAAAATTAAAGTTGAATTTACGAAAATTAATAGGTTTCTCGACGTTTTCGGACGTCCGACAAATTAGAAACTTACAAAATTACATTGTATTGCATGTCATTCTGGGCTAACTAATTATGATTTAAAAATAGATGGCTTTATTCCCTTATGGAGTGTGAAGGAGTTAATGAAGCTATTTAAAAGTTCACCTGCGGTTTTCGTGTGTCCGGCAAGTGGCTCAAGTGAAAGTTAATGAGTCAATTTCATTTATTTGGGAATAATTTCGTTTTTCAGTAATAGAGGTATGAAATATGAATTAGAATATTGATAGCATAATCATAGCACTTAGAAGACTGTTTCAGTTCTCTTATAATAAAAATTGTAAATATTTTACGTTACTGCAGCAACCATACCTTTCAGATATCAAATTCTTCAACTTTGTGCAGGAGTATCTGAATTTTCATTCGTCCTTCTCCCACATATCCTAAAACGATAAAAGGTCATGTAGCACTTCAGGCTTATCTTGTGTTTTTCTTAGTTGATTGAACCCAAATACAGAGCTGTACATAATTCAATGTGTATCTACAGCCCGTTTTCGAAATCAATCTCATGGATTTTAATAGAAATCAAACCTTTGAATTGGAGCTGCTGAACAACAAGGAATAATTTATCGTAATGCAGGTCAGTGTTGTTTTCATTCAACAATCTCCAATTTGAATCTAATTTAAAAACGAAAACGATAAAAGCTGCTTCTTATACGAAATCAGAAATCAAATAAACCTTGTTTCAAGACTCTGTTAATGTTCTTCAGCAGAAACCTTTCTTCATCCAAAAAGGTTGTTTGCAGACTGTAAAACATAACCTCATTTTATCTGTACGTTCTCAGATTCTAAAAATAGTTTTATGAATTTATCCTTAAGTTAATAATATTTTTAAAAACACTTAATTACATTTAATTGAACTTACCAATATGAAAAGCAACAATTATTGCTTCACCATTCTATGTTCGACAATTTCTCAGGCGCCAAATTGAGTGCACACTGGCGCGCCGCTAGATTACCTTCCACATACTGAGCTGAAGTCTAGATGGTGCTACGATCGATTAGCACTCATTTTTCGTCTCGGGTGGAGTTCTAATAAATGATCTAAAATTTTTACAAAAACTTTTAAGTGTTTTAAAGGATAGACGCGTAAATTCATTCGTTTTCTTTAATTATAAAATAATTATCAAATAAATTTATATTTATATTTCATTTTAGAACAGTTTTTTATAAGAAGTCTACTAAAAGGGCGCCAAAATTTCAGTACTAAAACTAAATTTTGATTTAGAAGTGCCACTTTGTTCCCGCTTCCGTGAGGATAACATGGAATATAATACTTCCGTGAATTAAGTTAATAATTTCCATGGAGCCACATTTTGCAACTTGTTTGTGGATAAAGGAAATATTTCCAGGTTAGTCTAATTATGAATTTAACATCTTGGTTCCATTTTGTTCATTAAATACATGAGGTGAAGGTGGTGGCAACTTTGCACAATCCAATTCCTACTAAGCGTCCCTTTTTGTATGAAGGAGAGTACGTAGTTTCATAACTAAAAGGGGAAAGTCTTTATGAATGTTTGAGTAGAAGTTACGAGATCAAACGTAAATGAGAAGAGCAACAGCTTCATCCAACAATTGCACCCTTGATCCAATATGTAATTTGGTAGGTAGCACATGAGATATAGGTGCATAAGGGTAACAAAGAGACTTTCACATTTCGTTTCTAATTACTAGGTTTCCTGGTCTGAAGTGTTGAACCTTCTAAAGGTTGTGATAATCCACTAATCCAGTACGACAATGAGATCCAACTATACTAAAATAGTATCACGAAACTGTGGAAAAGGATCCTGTTGCATATCAGGTACTTTCCTAATTACATATTATGTTTGTTTTACACATTGAAATTGGAACTAATTGCCTTCTTAGTGATCTTATACAAGAGCCATACATGTTTTGTAGCCAAACGAAAAATAATAGAGTATAGGTATAATAAAAATTTGTATTGTTTAATAATCCTCACAAAATATTACAAATATATCAAAATATATAAATTATTTACACTCTCAACAACTAATATTCCACTCGTTACATTCATAAATTGAAAAATTATTGTCTTTCCTAAAAGTTTATATTGTAAAGTAAATCATTTAAATTGTCATTTAACTAGAATTCGAGTCGAGTGAATTTCATTCTACAATCTCTACTCGAAATGCTTTTACTATCCAAGTTGAAACATTACTTAATATTCCTAAACTTTGTTAAATATGTAATTTCGGCAAATCATTTCCAGATCAAATCTCCCTTTAAAAACTCACTGGATTCATTTTGTATACTAATTTAATTCTAATTAAAACATGGTTTCTTGAATAACAACTAAAAAATCAAAAAGATAAAGTATTTCGAAATTCAAAAATTATCTCGTGAACTTTGAAATAAATTCTTTTTGAAAATCACCCAACAATTAAATGTTATAAAACCCTTTGAATTTAATATATTTTTTCGTGATCAAGTTTTAATAGCTAGAAATTTTACAATAAATAAATGTAATTAAATTAAATAATTAATAATTCACATTAATTTCTTATTCTAAATTGTTTTTTTTTTTCGAAATTCAATTCAATCAATTTAACTAAAATTGCAAAATTTGATTAATCCAGTCTCTAAATTCTGATATTCTTGTATAAACGCCTGGTTGATTCGGTTCAGCGCAACCAATTCCCCAGGATATAACGCCACTTAGTATGAATCGTTTGTCCTCTCGTTGAAGTACCATTGGTCCACCAGAATCACCTAAAAGTGTTATAAAGTTTAATTATTTTTAAAATTATTTCGATCTATCAAATTTACCTTCACATGAATCGTAGCCACCTTTCTTCCATCCAGCACATATGAAAATGTGTGGAATATGTTCAATATAACCAGCACTCCTATACATCGTTTCACAAATAGTATTATTTATAACCGGAACTGTAACCTCTTGTAAAACACTTGGAAGTGGCCCATCTTCATACAGACGACCCCATCCAGTAACGAATGCTGTCTTTCCGATATGATTTTCATCATTCTCTGGCACACAAACTGGTATGATGTTGGGTTGGAACACAACAGGCTCATAAAATCTGCAACAAAGTTTTTCAATTATCTCTCTGATGTTATTTAGATTTTATAACACAAAATGTGATTTGTAATTACCTTAAAAGTGCTAAATCATATTCGAATGTTCGCGGATCGAATTGCGGATGAGATGCTACGATTTGTACACGCCTTTCTTGGTAACCATAGGGTTCCACTTCTTCCGCCAAATCGTACTCGCCTAATCTCAGTAAGAGGTCAGATGGTGGTACACTAAAATAACAGTTAATCGTTAATAATCGTTTGTTATTGAACTCTTTTTGTATGCTATTAAATTAAACATTTCGTGCAGAAAAAAATTGAAATTCCATACTTGTCTACACAGTGAGCTGCGGTTATTGCCCAATTTTCATTCAATAGTGCCGCTCCGCATTTGTGAAGGTACGTTGACGTTCTCCATTGTCTGAGGGATATTTGCCATGGCCATCTTCCAAATGCTGCATTTGCTCCTCCAACGATTCTTGGCTCAGGGAACATTCGTTTTCCACATACTAAGGGAAGATTGAAATTTTAGTAGATTTTAAGGATGTTATATCGAATTATTGTTTAAAATTGTTTTAAGTGCATAATTGCCAGTGAGTTATGTAAATCATTTAATTCTGCTGAAATCCGCAATCAACTTCAGACAATTCAAAAAATATCACAATGCCAATACAGGTGACGGAGATAAATTAGTAGATAAAAGAAACAAAACTGTGATTTTAATTCGTCTGAGCGGATAGATACTATTAAGTCAGGTGTTTCAAAAGTAAACGTCGTTCTACAGAAGTACTCCACGTCCAGCGGCGATTCTTGTTTAACAAACAAACAAATGAACAAATGAAACTTGTCATCCTGGAAGAAAACGAATCTTTTCTCGAGATATACCAGCCTAGAGTAACTTCCTTCCTTCCTTCCTTTGATTTTCATTCTTACAACAATTCAGTGATGATAAAAATAAAGACAAGATAAAGGAGCACCGGCAACCACAAGACCAGGCGTAATCTATGACAAAATAAAGTAAAAACTTCAAGTTGCAGGTTCTCATGAAATTTCAAGATTGAGTTTCACATGCCAGCGTGAAAAAAACGTGACTTCGAAATCAATGAACTTCACTTCAAGGTTGAGTTTGTTATCGGGAACCGCCCTGCAGCACAACTACCCTTCGTAGAGTTTTATTTATCTCTAAAAACGAAGACGTTCGATTCTAGTTATTGGCAATAACCAGTTAAAGGACGTGTATTATGGCAATCAAAGATTGTTTAAGATTTATTAACGCCACATTGCTCCAACAGCACTAAATGAATATTATTCTTATTATAAATTCACAATTAGTGACACTTGATTCGCCTCGTCCTGAGTATCCTTCTAATAAGATCCTTAGAATTTATTTTAAGTCTGTAGCACGAACCCATGCCATGATTACATGCAAAACAGTTTAACAACCCGTTTAATTGGCATAGGTTGTAATTGCATATAAGAACCGTGATTTACTTGGTAATAAATCATATTGAAATTTTACTGGTATTCATTCATTAACTGCATTAAGTCGTTATTGTCAATTTATCAGGATAACTAGTTTTCACACTGTTTGTATGTTCATTTCAATATGCACCACAGGATATTCTGTACTACATGATTTACTTGATTATTCATTATTTATTTAAATCATTTCTTGAATAAACAGATGACTTGGACAATATGGAGTGTCTTTATCCACAACATGGAACTGCTTGTTACACACCAGTCGACATAGGTTTATAGCTGCATGATATACTTGTACATCATCAGAAGGTAATGATTTTTGTTTAAAAATTAACAATTTTATAACTCATGTTTTAGAGCTAGTCGAAAAACTGATGGAATGTCACAGGAGAATGAATTTACCTACTGTGAGTGTTGAAGAAGTCTCCTCTTGTAGGTTCCATACCCCGTTTGTTAACATTAAGACAGAAGTAGCTTCAGTGTCATATATAAAACTCAACTGGATGAAAGCAAATTGACCATCAAATATATTGAGAAGCAATTTACCTTCAGATAAGGTAAGGTACATTTGCGAATAATTAAAATTTTTCAAAAAACAAAAAGTTATTGAAGAAAAAAGTCATTTAGTTAATCTCGACTTTATCTAACTATTGATCATTGCGTGTGCCTACACATGTCTACCATCTTAAAACCTAGATAAGCTTCCTATCAAGGTCGTTCCATGCCTTTGCAGAATCAATGTAAGAAATTTTCGTTCCATTGAGTATTACTCACAATCATAAAGATGCTTTCTTTGTTGATCAACAATTCCAAGAAGGAACGAAGAAACATCTTTTGGTTCTGGCATGCAACATCGAATCGACATTGATGTTGAATATTTCTAAATACAGTATTTGTATATCACTGCATTGGAATGTGCCACACTGAGGTATATGCAGGTCAAGTTTTTATAGAGCAGGTGACTTCAAGAAGAAGATATAGATATACACAAGACTCTCGCTCGTTCTTGTCGTCTTATCCTGAAGAGGCACATCATTGATCCACTCCAGTTCCATTTGCTCCCGAATATGCAACAAATAGATATGCAAGTGTATTCTGGCTATGATGAGGAGTACTTGATATTCCAGTCAAGTACTCACACTTGCACCTGTCTACGTGTTTGAGGTGTTTCCGATGGTGGTGGTGTCAGTTTAAACTTTTGCAGTTGGATTGTTTGTTTGTTTATTTATATTTTAAAGTCATTTGGCACTTAAGGCTGCATGACGACGTCCTGGAATGCATAATTTCTGACACACAAAGACTCAGAATTTTCATTAGAAAACTTCTGGTTATGCTCGTTCAGGTCATGCACATCATTCTTTAACTTTAGATGTTTTAATATCCATGTGTTATTTCTTATTATTAATTAGAAAAAATTGAGAGTGAGACATAATATAATAGCAATGTGGTTTTAAGAATTAATGAATCAACGACCTCTCAAGCGTCATCGTCTGTTCAAAGTTAGAATTCTAAGAACTTTCAAATCCGAATTGGTTCACCTTCTCACCTGCCAAGTGACCTTTTTAGCACTTGACAAGAAGGTGTACATTTCGAGTTAATTGCAAACTTCCTAATCACTTCGGAGAAACATAATTAAACTTTTACTCCAGGGAAGTGTGGGAAGAACTAACCTGCTTCGCTACTACTTCACGAAAAAGTTTCAATTAAGTCCTTCAATTACGTGACCGGAAATCAAAATTTTGTGCTTTAGCTGATAAAGGTGTACTGTAAAGATTTAGGAAATAACTTAACTAGGCTCTAAGGGGAATGATTCCACTTTGTCTTTAGATATGAGAACTCTGCTCCACCGGATGCGGTTTAAGTGCTGATAGCAGCAGTCAAGGTTTTTATGACTCTACTAACGAGTACCTTTGAAGGTAAAAAAATGCGTGCTCCAGTTGATTTGTTACGTACTATGTAACAGAGCACACCAGTGTACATGCCAATCATCATGTTCGTCAAATATTTACTAATAAATAACTTGTACAACAATTCAAGCTGTCAGAAGATATCATAACTCAGCTGGTTTCAAACATTAAAACTAATTGACCTGGACTCATGCTTCATGAGAAGTAATTTTTTAAAACAAGGTTTTACAACTGAAAACTTACTTTTTTTATAGTCAATGCCTTCCAGTGGAGGTCCAGTGTAGGTTGGATATGGCGTGGTTGTTATGTTGCCATTGTCCACTGGTGATTCAGTGGCATTGGCTAGGGGCGGTGTTGTTGATGTTCCGAATACAAAAACTTCTTCTGTCGTCGATGAAGTACTACTTGGGGAGGATGAGACAATTTGCTCAGGGTCTGAAGACGAGGATGTAGTCTGTTGTGTTACTTCTGCTGAAGTGCTTGTTGGAGGTTTGGAAGATTCTGTTGTTTTTGCTGGTTCAGCAGTGGATGGGGTTTCTGTCGTAGTCGTGCTTGAGATGCCTTTATGAGAGAAAAGCTTAGGATAAAAATCTATAAATTAAATGTTTTGTATACCTTGAGTTGTGGCTAAACTTGAGGTTGATTGCGTTGAAGTTGCATTCGTAGTCTTTTGCGTCGTTGAGTCTGGTCTGATTGTTGGCAGAGGGACCCAGTCAGGAACCGGGACTGGTTTCCAGTCCTCGCTGGATGTTTGGTTGACAACTGGTGTCTCCGTTGCATTCTTGACTTCATCTAGGGTAGTCCATGTAACGAAAGCTGAGCTTTGGGTTTCGTCTTCTTCGTCAGCAGATGGAGCAGTTTCTGTTGTTGGACGTGTTGGAGCTTTAGTGAGTGGGCTTAAAGAAACTGTTGTCGGGGTTGTTGATGATGTCGTACTTGTTGCAGGCTTTTTGGTTGTGGTTGTAGTTGGTGCTCTTGTACTAGTTGTAGTTGGTGCTCTTGTACTAGTTGTAGTTGGTGCTCTTGTACTAGTTGTAGTTGGAGCTCTTGTAGTGGTTGTAGTTGGAGCTCTTGTAGTAGCTGTAGTTGGCGCTCTTGTAGTGGTTGTAGTTGGAGCTCTCGTCGTTTTTGTTGTTGCTACCGGCTTTGGTGTCGTGGAAGTCGTTGTTGTAGTTGCAGGAGTAGTTGTCGTCCGCACAGATGTAGGCTTCGTTGTGGTGGTTTTCAGCGTAACTGTTGTCCCTTTTGTAGTAGTCCTTGGAGGAACTATGGTCGGTACTACCTTCTGCGTGGTCTTAAGAGGTTCCTTCGTCGTAGACGCCGTTGTAGTTTGAATAGATACTGGAATTTTGACAATCTCTGCTGTTGGTTTCGGGCGAGGTCTCGGAGCGAGCGTAGACGTAGCGATCCGTACCGTGGTAGGAGCTGCTGTTGTTACAGAAGAAGTAACATTCTTCACTGTAGTTGCTGTATTTGTGGTCTGAGGAGGACGAGTTGGTTTGGTTGCTGAAGAAGTTGTTGATGTTTGAGAAGACGTGGTAGTTGGACGCCTGGAAATATGCGGTTTCGCTGTAGTCACTGTAGTGTTCTTTGTTGATCCTGTTGTAGAACTGACTGTTGTCCGCTTAAGACTTGGACGGGTTGTTTCCGGTTTAGGACGAGGGCGAGACGTGGTAGTTGATCTTACTGGTTTGGCTGTGGTAGAGGCTGTGGTAACAGTCGATGGAGCAAGGGTAGTTGGTCGGGCTGTAGTAGTTGTTTTCCTTTCACTTGTACTTGATTTAGTAGTCGTTGGTCTCCTGGTTGGATGCCTCGTGACTGTAATAGGTGCAGCAGTAGTTGTCCTTTGCGTAGTTCTGCGAGCTATGGTTGTCTCTGACACGGGCTTGAATGTCGGACGAGTAGTTATCGCTTGAGAGGGTTTCACAGATGGACGAGGAGTTGGTGTAGGTCTGCTTTGAACAGTTTGGAACGTAGTCAGCTTGGTTTGTTGAGTTGTGACTGATGGTCTCGAAGTGGTCCTTGTGGCTAAGGATGAAAATGCTGGAGTGGTTTTACTGGGCTTAGGACGCTTTTGAATTGTGGTAGCAACAGTCGTTACTGGAGAACTGGTGGAAGTCCTCCTGTTCGTGTGTGACACATGTGATGGCTTCGGGGTATATTTCTGGGTTGATGGCTTCAGAACAGACGTCGATGTTGATGGGATTTTGTTCGTAAATTTTGTTTCGGTGCTAACACTGCTACTGACACTGTTGCTTACTGCACTTGTACTACTGCTACTGCTGCTGACAGAAACGACCATGCTACTATGTGGTGGTGGTGGTGCAAGTGTTGGCTTGAATAACCCACTTGTTGGAACAGTTGTCCGGTCATTATGTTGAAAATGTGATATTGTGTTCTGGTCTATGCTGTTATCACTTATTTCTTGTGCGGTCAAAAGACTTTCATCCTGCAAAGAGATTACCTTAGTTTGGTTTTTTCAACACATTCTAATAAATAAACTTACTTTCAGCTGACAACATGAACCAAAGTAAAATCTATCAATGCACGTGCCCAGATGTGTTCCATTTGATTTAATACAGTCGATAGCAAACATACAAACACCTTCTAACCCTGACTTACGAACTATACAAGGAAGATGTCGAATATTTCTACCCGATTGAACTGGAAAATAAGGAAAAATTTTAAAATTTATTGTATCAAGAAAAATTTAAAAAATTCATAACAACTTCCATTCACAAAGTGAGTATCACAAAATGAGATTTCCAGGAATATCAAGTATTCTCTCAATCTCTTATAAATTTTGTTACAGATCCGGCTATTGTTAACCAAAAATGGATTTGGTGGACTTGCACTTCAAGTTGCTGAAGTTCATAGGCCCCATGTACCTGTACCTGTATCTGTACTTGTGCTACCAATCGAACCAGAGCTAGTAAGGTAGACAATACACTCTTGGATTTTTATCACCATCTTTACGACAGTCTACTTGTCTACTTGTAGCTTTCATTTACAATTGACCGTATTTCCTTAAGAACGTTTAAGTGTTAAGTGTTACTGTCAACTCAAGTCTTCATCATGATTGGGTTTACGATGTCATTTTAAAAATCCCGTTAATTTAGACAGCGCTCAACGACGTCACACAACTTCATCAACAGGTAAGTGAAACTTTCATTAATAAATTATTCTTCAGGTGGTTCTTGTTTATTTTGTTTCGTTTATTCATTTGTCACGTCGCTATGTTGGAAAGTTCATAGTTTGTACAGAGCAACTGACAATTTTTGAACTAAACTAGATTTAAGAAACTACAAGAACGAAAACTGATCCATGCAAAACCAGTTAGATATCTCGAAACAACTGTAGAAGGTGTTAAAATCTGAAATATTTGCAAATGAAATTATCCCATTTGAAGATGGTGAAATATTGCCGATAATTTTTGTAATAAATTGAAGAAAGCCAACCCAAAAGGTGCTCCGCACTCTCACCTACTTTCATTCTTTCGTTCCAATTTCAGTCCTCATGATACATGGTAATAAATTTCAAACCGAGGAGTCACGATGAAATTGCTACAACACAGTCCAGTTGCTGATATATTTTAGAGAATTCATAAAATTTCGCATTCTTGATATTGAAGCCGGTTGTTGTGCCCCTATTTTCTTTTCACCCACATACAGTAATGGAAATACAATACCTACTATACTTCCAGAATCAACTCGCATAGTGTCACTGTGACCTGGTCTATCTCTTCACAAAACTGTCACATTGGGTCAGTAAATCCGCCCATGATAGTGTCTTGTCTTTAACTGGTTTTCTACAACAATCGGATAAACTCAAGACAAAACAAGACAAGACAAGATCAGTTCCATTGAACTTGGCACTGGCCTCCAATGTTACTCGAAATGGTCGTGACTTTGTTTCTCTGCTGGCTTGGATGCAATGCTCATTCCCCAATGAACTATGGAACGAGTATTTTGAGAAGTAGGTCCCTTTTCCCAAGATCTCTAACAAAGTGTAGGCGTCTACTTTACTTGAAGTCAAACACTTTTCCTCCCGTTTTCCCGTTTTAGGTCAAAATCTTCGCGATGAGGGTATTCTGGTGTATATCGCCTTCAGCTTGAATGCATTGGAATGCTTTAATCTCCATTATTAACAATTTCCACTAACACTATTTGATAACTTTTCCGTTAGACAGAATTTCTACGTAATTGGTAATTTAATACCTGAACCTAAAGTTGTTTTGTGAAAACATGCAGGTTAAGTGAACTTTGAAAATTGAGTCATTGAACTGTTTGTTTTGCGGGGTTTGGATCAATGTCCATTAACCTGAGTTTGATAGTGATTCTCCGAACGATTTTCCTTCTGGAGGAAGTTGTGCCTCATTTATTGGAGTCAACCCATTAGTCTCAACACCAAAATGAACACAAAATATTTAATTTTGAAGATTTTACTTCAAGATTTGTGAATAAATTTCCAAATTAGCGTGAACTTTAACAATAACCACAAAATATTGTTCTTAAAATATCCGGAAAAATTCAAAAACAAAAAGTACTTTCTTCGAACGAATTCTTTGGTATTTTTAATTTAAGCTAATCAACATTTTTCTTCAAGACATGAAGATTGTTTTCTTAAAATTCTGGAATGCCAAGAAAGTCAGTAAAAGTTACTGGAACGTAAGAAAAAGTTTATTCTTCTTGTAAGGAGGATAAAAAACAACTCATTCTTAATTTTAACTTTTGTGAAAATTTTTGTATTCAATTTTTCACTGATTTCTATTGCCTTAAGTTAAAACAATTTTTTTTAAATTTAAACCGAAACGCCTCGTTACTTCGGAGTTAGAATAAATAGTCGAAAGTGAGAGGTGAATGCTTCTTGGACAGAGGCTTCATTCTCAGGTAATTAAGGCCAATGAAATCATTTCAAAACCATTTGGAAGAAGTAGTTTAGTTTCAAGTCAAATTCCTTATAGTCCTTCACAGCTATGAAATGATTCGAATAAAAATTTTGATAACCAGAAAATGCATAATTCCAAAAGATAACTGGTAACCTAGTTTCATTCGAATATAACTGAATAAACAGCATTAAATTGCAAAATCACGTAGAAAAACTTTCTTCATGACTAACAAGATATTTCATATAGAATAATATAAGATGCTATTGATGTGTGATATAATAAACCTCTTTCTCTTGAGGAAGTCATGAACAAAACCGTTAAACCATATTAACTATGCACGTTTTCTAAGTAACACCTTCATCGGAGATAACAAGTTTCTTTATATTATATGTAATACAGTTGATTGTATTAAACAACAATACTTTCTCCTACATAATATCCAACATAATCTTAAGGTTGGAGCCGGTTTGGTAGGTTTGGTGTCAACTGTACTACTTTTGAGAGTAATTTTTTGACTTCTAGATCGAATACCTATACCTTGACTTCATCTCAAGGAATTTATTTTATAAAACAAGTTAGTCATCGATATGCGATTTTTTATAGCTTCTCATTTCAGTATCATCTCGGAAGGTTCAATGGAACCGGGTTTGTTCGTTTTTTTAAATTTTTACTACGAAAATAAATAAATAAAATTTAAAAAATTCAGTTCTTATACACTCCGGAAATAAGAATTGGATGAATATTAGGATTCAAAAATGTATCGTCATTTAATTAACATATCAGAAAGGTCAATAAAACCGCTGCAACTTCATCTCTTAGATTCAGATTCAGATTCGGATTCATGATCATTTCACTTTGGATCAGGTTATCTGATCGCTTCTGATCGCATCTCAATTCTGTCGATTTGAAATTAAATGATGGCAAAATACTTATTTATTTATTTGTATTTTTCTTTCATCGAAGATATAAATAAATTGCGACTAGTTCAAGACTCCCGTCTCGTCTTAAATCTTGTCTTAAGAAGAGGCTTGAGTTGAGGTCGTTAACTCCTTGTACGGTTTGGATGTTTATATTCCTTTTTTCGTGAAGTTGTGACAAATAGAAAGTATTTGTGCTATAGAAAATAGTTCAACGACTGACTTCTGTTCGTTGATCCTGATTTTATCAAATGTATTAGATTAGGATTTGTCATACAGAAAGAATGCGGTCTTGGAATTTTGGGGAAACTAAAAGAAGCTACATTCAGGTAATAATACAATATGATAATATTTTGAATAATGTGAGTACTACTAGCATTTCTCTTTTAGCCTATATCAAAGTTTGAGACAGTTTTCTAGAGCGAACTGTTAAAAACTTCAGAAATAGTTCCCACCTATTGGCACACCTGATAACAGTTCACGATGATCATTGATACCGCAAATTAGTTATTCAAATGGAACTTGACCGAAATTTTCAAAACCAATTTGTTAAAATTTTGCATGGAAGTTGTTTGAATATCTTTAGCGTTTTTAAGAAATGAAAAATTTTATACTTACAATGTACTAAACTAGGGTTATTCATAAATACTGGACTACCTAATGACAATTGAATTAAGTTAATAGTAATTAAAACTAGAATTGTATAAACACGATGTAATCTATTTGTGTCCATTTGACTTGGTCTATAATGATGACTTCTATGAGATGCGACAGTCCATTCTGAAGCGGTTTGTTTGTTACTCGAGCAATATTCCTTTTCTCGTGAAGAGGTCATCTGCAAAAGAGAAGATATAATTGTAGATTAGCATGTAGCAATAGTATACAACAAGTTTACGAAACTGTTTGAGATCAAAAGAATTTATCTTGCAACTTTAAGTTTTTTGTCAATTGAATATTTTAAGAGACAAAGATCTGACCACTCCAACATCGAGTGGTTAAAAAATCAGAAGAAAGAACTCAATCCTACTAAAGTAACTTAATCCCACTTGAAGGAATTGAAATCATTGACCTCATAGTGAAGATGTTGTGAAGTGCATTCGAATCTGGTTCATTAAACTTTGATAGGAACCACAGAGCACACCTTAAGATGAAAGGAAACAAGACGAAAATTGAGGAAAAAATTAAAAATGCAAGGCAATGCCGTTTCTTGGCTCCATCGTGAAGTGCTTATCAGAGTTGACGAATACCTTAATATATATGGGCAGTGTTCTTTATTCTTTTAGCGAATCGGATTCAAAAGGTGCAAGTCTCCAAGACGATGTTCATGTCTGTCAGAAGATCATGTTGTTATCCAAGCTTACACCGGATATAATCAGAAAAACATTCTGAAGGGGTCAATATTCCGTTACTTTAATCTGCCGAGGTGAATGCAGGCTTGTACGCTTTTGTGAGACTTCTACTCGAGAATCGGGAAAAAGTGTCACAGACACTTTTAGACAGAACAAAATCAATGATTTGTTATGTAAATCAAGTTACCTTTTATTGCAATTCGTTAAGCCTATGAATTTATTCTGGACAAGTTTTAGTGAGCCTCAAAAAACATGTTCGACAAGATATCAAAATCAAGACGGAAGACATTTCGATTAAAAAGTCGTTTTTCTTTTTATCTTTTTTAAGAAGAAAGGTAGAATGCAAATCGTAATGACGATGCAATTATTCGTAATTGTATTTACTTACAATGGAATGTTTACTTTTTGAATTGTCCATGCCGAAGTCGATGTGGATGTCGATGACGACCTACTTTCACCAAAAACTTAATTTTTGAAAAAATTTATGTCAAGATCGATGGAATCAAGAATTTTTGTTTCTTATTTCAGTTAGCGATCATAGAAGAAATCTTAGAGGAAACTGTGAAGCACATTTTGATGCTTCTTCAAAAGAGAATGTTCCGAAAATGTTGGTTGGAGCGACCCATTTTACACGGCAAACCACTTCATGTTATTATAATAAGTATTTTGCAACTTTCGGGTTAATTTCAAGAGACATCATCTATAGTTGATTAAAACAAAAATTTATAACTAGAGTCTTGTTAATCAGAACCGGAAATGTTTCTTGAATTAATAGTTCCATTAAGTGATCGAATTTAATGGACTTAACTCGTTAATCTTCTTTGTAAATCACTTCAAAATTATTGCGAAACACAAATGTTTCTACTACACTTCAAATTTCAATACACTGAACGAATTAGTGATCAATTGAAATTTCTTAAGTAGCAAGTCATCATTACCTTTTTCAATATCATATTATTACAGGTCAATGTAACACAAATTTGTCCTCATTAAAATTTTAAGTATAGAATCTATCATAGCTGATAAGATGGGAACAGTATTATTTATATGACTTCTATAAAATTTTTGTAGTAGCCTCTACTATAAAATTTGAAATTTAAAAACCTTAAACCCGTTACCTTAAGCTCTTTTAAATTGTAACAAGAACGTCTTAAAGGAATCAGTTTTCAAGACCTTTGATCTACGAAAGATATGAAGAAATTCTTTTAAAAATATTTCAAAATATTCAGAATTTTTAAAATTTCTAACATTAAAATTCAAATAACAGTTACAAATCTTTTGTAACACCAATATATTCTTGGTATTCTCTTCGGTCAAGTTGAGGATTCAAGAAATTCTTATGAAACTACGAGTACCAAAGAAGTTTTTTATATGTTTTGTAGCTAGATAAGATTTTGTAGCCAGTATTCCAAACAAAATGCAACTGTTAACTTATCCAGTTAGTTATGTTTTATACCTTTATCATATGATATATCCAACGGTGATGTGTTTTATGAAAGTACCCTAATAAATTTGGGTAGTAAGAGTTGCTCATCGTTTGACGCATGTTTGAGTCACCAAAATTATAACAACAGTTAATGGAAAGATGTTAGTATAAGGAATTGTCAAGCTTACAGATTCAAATCACATCTCAGTGACTCCAAAAAGGTATCACTTCTTGACACCTCAAGATTAGAGTTATCACTTTCAAAAGACTTAAGGCGATTATCTGTCCACGCTTGATTTCAAGTGGACACAAGACCGGCTCTGATGTTGATCAGAGTGTCCAAACAAAGTGAAATTGACAATTGACGAATAAACTTTAAGTCACCCACGCTAGTGTTGAGTCAAGTAGGTCTCGGAATAGAAAGAGGCTTTCTTTGTTTCATACCATTTACGAGGTAGCCGACCTAACACCACCTGACAATAATTCATTTTGGCAACTTTCACCATTCAGCTTAAGGGCATTCGTCACATATTTTGAATTGTTTGGTTATTTATTTGGTTTTTGACGCATTCTCTTCTTAGTGCGAAAAGTAAAAGCGTTGAAATATCTTAAAACACTTGACCTTGTTTGCTTCAAATTGAAGTTAAGCAAATTTTGTAGTTAAACTAATTTGTTTTTGTTAAATTTTAATTCAACATTCGATTGAATGAATTGAGTTTCATGGAAATAATGATTCATTACTTTCTTTCGAACACTTTTACTTGAGGAATTCTTTAAGAAGCTGTACTTAACCACACGGAAATCTTTAGATTCTCGTGATTTTCATTATAATACTAAAGTGACCTGGTTTAAATGTGATGTAACAGCCTTGACTTTGATACCTTCCCGCGATACTTCCCAACGATATAACAAGGCGGAACGATATTCTAAAAAAGTGAAATTCATTCGTACATTAGTAACACTCTCACATGAGATAAGAAATAAATTTGTCGTTCTAGTAGCCATCTGGGCTCTCCCATAGATCAGGATATAAGATGCTTGAAAGAATCACTGCAGATTAAACGTGATTCAATGGGAACACCTTTTCCAAGTAAATTTGCATGTACCAGAAGATACAAGATCAGTTCCAAGATTTTTGGAGGTGTATCAGATGAAATGGAAACATGATCTTATGAATTCTTCAACTGTAAATTGATTTTTTTTCGTTTTCTATTCACAAACGTCTCAAGAAGATCTTGAGGAAGTTGCCAAGATCCGAACAAGATCATTGACCGATGGAGATTATTTTGTGAAAATCGATTGAATTCAATTTGGGTAGATCAAGATTAAGAGGCGTGAAGGTTTCTCAAATGATGTAGAAGGTGTTAATAAAAACATGTTGCAGTTTTTTGTTTAGTTTCCATAAATCAGGTGTGTAAAGTTCATTCACGTGCCCATTAACCATATCTTTTACACGACAATTTGGATTACCTTAAGGTTGAACTTAAAAAGTGTTTTAAATTGTTGCCCAAATCTTTGGTTTCATGCTCGAGGGCTTTTAATCTTGGATTATCTAGATAAAACAAACTGATCCACTAGAGCGCATCTTCCGGGTTTATTACACTTTACTCTACACACTTAAAAAACTTTTTGTCATTTTACTAAAAATTATAATTTCTTGAACTTACCCTTAAAAATGTTCACTAATTAGAAAAAAAAATTTGAAGTCATTCAGCAAATTAAGTTTCAGGCTATCCAATTTCCACGTCGGAGTAGAACTCCTTGGTTCAGTAGAAAGTATCAGAAAAATGTTTCAACAAAATTCACAAAAATTATAACTTGAATTTAGGTCATCTCTCTCACGTAAATGTTATATGAAATTTCATAAAAACCTTAAAAACTAACACGACAAAATTGTGCTAAATGCAAAGAAACGTTTAAGAGGTCACGGTAGTTAAAATGAATTTAGTCCCAGTTTACGGATGATCTTTCTTGATCATATCTTAATGTGAAATTGAGTTTTCTTAAAGATGAATTTTTATCATCTATTCACTAACACAAATGCATTTTCTTGTTTATTTTAATTTTCTTCTTGTTGCTGTTGCTGCTATCATTCGGGCACACGGTTATAACGGTTCTAAATGCGGCCACATCCACATATCTTTTGATGTTCTCTTACACTAAAATGTCACACAAAGCATGCAATAACGCTTGAATACACTACAAAAGGGTTTTAACACTTAAAATTTTTAGTACACGTCTCTCGGACAGATAAAACGCTTAATAACCAATTAACGTTTGCTACGATCAACTTTTATACAGATTGCTAAAACTGTTTGTCCAACATGTCAAATTGTATTCCTCAAGTTCTTTAAGTTTCTTTGACCGAACTTGAGACCTTGACACTGAAGACGTTCAGAGTCAACTGAATTGCTGGAAGTTCTTGAGCGCTCAACCGCTCAATCGACAACGAGCCTGGTCTTTTTGGTTACGTTTTTCAATATGTTTCGCAGGTTTGTGGTCTTATATACACATGTACAGGTTGTGCTCCAAAGAAAGTCAATACAAAATGAACTGAGTAAATGGATACGAAGAGAAATGGACGATAGACTAAATAAAAATAAAAAAGACTGTTGTTAGACTGCACACGGTCTGGCTGCGAGGTGCTTCTAAAGAAGTCCAAAGAAGAACATGAAGAAACTTAAAATTTACTTTACGATCTATAGAACGGTCACTGGCAATCACTGGCAGAGCCATTGCTGCCAGAGTACGTCTAGTGTGCATGAATAATTTCAATTAAAGTATGTTTGGTCAGTACAGACTTCACCTGGTTTGAGTAATTAGTGGTGGAACATATGAAGATCATTTCAAGATGAGAGAGATACATGTCCACAGGATGTTTTAGGTTACTTCTTGATACTTCTTGTAAGAAAATTTATTGAATAACAATCACAAAGTGATCAGCATCAGATTCACATAAAGACGCATAACTGTTTCATTCAAAGTGGAACATAAAAGAGATTTGCGAGATTTGCGAGATTTGCAGCTTCCGAGAAATTCCAATTACAAACTTTACTTCAGTTTTATTAAATTTTTTAGTTTTTGATTTTTGTTTTACCTTAATCGACATAACCACGGAAGCAAACTCAAGCGGGAATGTGAATGCGGACAAAACATGTAATGGACAGGAATTGCCATTTTTGTGTGTCAAAGTAATTTGCAGAAGCTAATTCTGTAATAAAAGCAAAACAAAACAAAAAAGAATTTACAGGTTTACCTTAAAAAGCCAAAAATTTGTCTCAACATCATCAGACTTCTGTTTCTTACGATCACTTCTTAAGAAAGTAGAATAACTTTCATCGTTCTTCTTGTAGCTTTTTGTCTCTGATCACTTTACTTGATTGAACTTCTATTTGTTCAAGATGAACACTCACAGAAAGTACTTTCTATTCTTTTACCAAATCTGTAACAAAATCTCTTCTACAAGTTGTAATTTGTCAAGCAATGAGGCGTCGCTGGAAATGAATCTATAAGAAAGTGGCCTTGATCTCACTTCCTGCATCACTTCCATGGATACTTTGTCATTTCCATGAAACCTTCATGGATCATAGCTACATGGATTTTGGGACTTTCTGCCCAATTGGTTCGTCACCTGGTGAAAGTACGATCAATTCGAATGAATCACGACCAAGAGAAAAGTCATAATTATGCAATTTCTATGAGAAAATTTTAAACCACCATGATCTTTGGTGGTTTCTCATAAAAATTCCGCCGCAGATCCTAAAATTTGGTGCGTTGCAAATGTCTCATCCAGTGGAAACTCAAGTTTGATCAAGCTGCGTCACTTTGTCGGACTGCTGGAATGTTTACATTTTCAAGAAGGAAGCATGACGATTAGCAGCAATTCACAATTCAATCTTAACCCATTAAGGACCAGATTTTGTTTTTCACAATTTTGTGTAGAAACAGTTTGGATTGATCATCAAGATTAAGTAATGGCAGCCAAAAAAATTTTTGTGCTAATGTGTTAATCTAAAAAATCCTAAAGGTCGTGAAACAGAAAATGAATTTCATTCACCGGAAAATGGGATTCACTCTCTGAAAGCGGTGAAAATTCATTTTATGTAGATCAAACACAGAATGAATTTCTCTCCGCCTCCTGTAAATGAATGAGAAAGGGATTCACTCAAGTGGGGAAAATTCATTTTCTACATGACGTCATAAATATCTATAAATTTTTATTTTTCTGTATTAAGGGCTTTTTGTTCTAGTTTGAAATAAGAGGTTCTGAGAAATCTCGTATAAAGAATTAGAATCCCTAATTGACAAGAGATGGCGTTTGTTTGAGTTTAGAGGCTCTCCAATCCAAGTCAAATGGAATAAATCAGATTCTTGTGTTGTGTCACATAAACATATGTTTCCATTAAATCATCCGAAAAACAGAAAATTAAAAACATAAAATGAAGAACCAGTTAACTTTATCTCTTACATCTTGTTCAGGCAGGACATGATATTAATTTTCACCTGAATGATATAACATGATTCTTAAATACCTTTCTCTTGGCCTGTGAAATTTTATATAATTTTACCGCTACACAAGAATTTAGTACTTTCTTTTAACATTTACTTTAATTACAAGTTATTCGATAATTCTCGTTAATAATTATGATCATGCCAATAAGTGACAGAAGGTTAACGAACACACAAAACAAGTTTACATACTTCAATATAGAACAGAAATTTCCCGTCAATGACCCCAAATAAATCCTCTTTGTTTACTTGATATCACACCGATCGTGTTGCATCTTGTACACGTGGTTCAGTTTGAGTTTGAATGTCGACCTTCATTGGAATTTCACGTTTATGGCAATAACCTCCATAAGATATTGAAAATTTTAATGATTTAGTAACAAAGAGATTGTAATGTTTCTATATAATTTTCGACCAGGTGAGCAGAAAGGTCGTGTCGAAGAGAATCGTCAAATGATCGCGATGTCTTGTGAAGAATGAGAAGTTCAAGTTTCTTAAGTAACTGTTAATTTTTTGTTCACCTTTACTCCACCTGTGTTGAGTACGTTTTGAATTCTGGGTTCTCTGCTTCAACCAGTCATTGACGCCACACATGAAACTGCTGGGGAGAAAGGGGACTGTACGTTGTAAATAATATTTAATTACAGTATCCGTCAGAGCGCGATTGAATTATGCAGTGATTCTTCTCTGTGAACTGGTGTGGGCCTATAAAACATGCGAATTTGACGTTAGAACGGGTGCAACTCACTTTTCTGGTTATGATCACTGGAATTTCTCCATGCTGCGCTTCAAATTGTCATTTCCAAAATTTCCACGATTTTGTTACGACTCGTATACGCTGCTCGATAGCGCTGCTCTTTGAAAATTACTTTAAATTCGCTTTTTCATTTCCAAACGCCTGTTGTTATGCTACAAAGAAAGTGTTTCCGTATTTCGAAACCTTACAACGTTACATTTGGAAATAATTATTTTATTTATAATTATTATTATAGGTGGTATAGCATAGCCATATTTGAGCGAAAAGAATGCACGTATTTGGCATAAATGGTAGGTTATTCACTCGAAAGTATGCTCTATGCCAATGATAATGTAAGATAAGTAATGTTAATGGAAAATGCAGCCATTTGATGCATCATTTCGTGTCTGCAGTAAGAAACAGTGGGTACACAGTAATGTATGGGATCGCGACATCTGGATAGTTATTGTCTGTGTCGGTGGTATAGCATAGCCTGTGGCATAGCGATGAAAAATCGAATTATCTGGCTGCGATTACATGTCGAGTCGCTCGAATTCGATTTGCCTGATGATAGGCCTTAAATTTAGCGACTGTCTGAAAGCGTTTGCAGTTGTGACGTTTGTTAAACCACGTTAAACCCAATAACTTTGTGACTCTGTCCACAGACAAGTTATCAGATTTCTCGTTGAGTTCTGTTCTCTGCAAATTCGAGAGAGTTTCTGAGAGCTTTTCAACACATATGTATGAGAAGCTGATCACATTATCCTACGAAACGAACTCACACATATTATTTGCAATAAGGAGCGCGTGCTTTATGCATTTTAACTACGCCACCAAACGAATTTTTGAATGTATGGAGCAAGAAAGTGTTCGATCCCGAATTCAATTTTCGTCTGAAATCTCGATTTCTAATATTTCATGTTTCCCGTATAAAAATCCAACTTTTCTACGGAGAAACAAATGAAAATTCAAATTTTTCTATAGCATGTATGGTTCTACTGAATTCAACGCTTTTGCGAGCAGCTCTCTCTCAAGAGATTCCACACCCTCTGTTTCCATCTGTTAGGGTTAGAACCGGTTTTGAAGCTATTTACAGATCGCAATATTCTATGAAATAAATTCAAAATGGGGCAAGTACACAATTTCGGTTCATTGAACTCCTAGCAGGTGAATTTTTACAAATTCATGCAAAATGGTAAGTAAATTTATGAATTTCAGGTCTGCGTTCGCGGCTTGATTTTGTAATTCATAAAATTTAAAAACGTTGTTTGTCTGTTAACAGTTTTCCGACTGCCAATAAATTTTAAAATGTTTAATAATTTTAATTTTCAGATCAATTTAGAACATGCTATCAGATTAATTAGAAAATATGAAAAATTTAATGAAGGATTAATTATTAAAGTCTGGTTGTTGTTAGGCATGTCGTTGTAATTGAGGTTTTTAAACAATGAAAACTCCAAAAGTTCGTTTGTATAAAAGAAAATGAAATCATTTATTAGAAACTTTTTGAATTTATTCCGCATAAACTTGACAAACTCCGCTTGAATCATCTATTCAAATTTATTGTCACACGTTTTGTTTCACAGACTCAGTCAAATTAACATCTGGTTATGAATTAAAATTTCATATCAAGTAGTTACATTCTAAAAGTGTAAGCCTCATAAATATCACTTGAACTTGAATGGTTGTAATAGGTGTAATTTTGTAATAGAAAACTCCAAAACAATACCACCTCATTTCGAAAAGACTTAGTGAAAATGAAATCGAATATCACATTCAAAATTTCCATCACGTATCAATTGGAAAAAGTTGATTATTATTAACTGAATACCATGTTAAGGTTTTAGGCATGTAATAAGGTTTTGGAAAATTTATTTTGCATTTAATTAAATTTTCAAACTAAACAATTATGATTGCGCAGGTTTTCGTGCACTAGCATGCAGACAAAACCTTCACCTAAATCGGAAAGACCTAATATAAGTATTAGTTTTATTTGATTATTTGTCAATCGTAATTACGATTTAAATTAAAATTTCAACGTTAATTAAAACAATAATTTTGTAATTTTGAAATTCAAACTAAATTTTTGGTTTGAAATTTTTCAAAACAGTTAAAAATTTATTTTTTCTTTCGATTTCATACAAACAGCTATTTACAACAATTAACATAATTTTTAATTTAAAAAAAGATATATGTTCATTCGCAACAATATGCGGCTACGTTAATTATACCATTTTGAAATGATATGTTCCAGTTGATGGTTTCGGTTTTTCGGGGAAGAATTTTTGCCTTAATTTCGTTTTTATTTAGTGGAATATCTTGGTTGGAAATGGCATGAAAATTTATAATTTAAGATAACTAATAAATAAAGATGGGGGAAATTTAAAACATTTAACAACAAAACAACAAATTCACTAGTACTCGTTCCCCATGACTTTTTCAATCCACGGGACAAATCTTTGGATGTTCGTGTAGACTCCAGGTAAATGTTCTCGACCGCATCCGATGCCCCATGATACGAGACCAATGAGTGTCTTTCGTCCATCGTAGGTAAGGGTTAATGGACCACCTGAATCCCCTTGGCATGAATCTCGTCCTCCTTCCTTGTAGCCAGCACAGAGGAAGACATCATGGATTGTTTCGCGACGCCCTGCTGCTCGGAACCATCTCTGACACCGGTCGTTTGATATCACTTCGACGTCCACTTCCTGGAATGCAGGAATTCAGTAGTAAGTGCCTTTTGATTCGGTTATTAGTCACAATTTACCTGGAGCACAGATGGGACTGTACTCTGCCCGTGTCTGGTTCGTCCCCATCCTGCTACTGTTGCTTTCTTCCCAACCAACTTGGCTGCTTTCGAAGGTAGACAAACTGGAAGTATGTGCTGTTTGTATATGACAGGACGATCCAGACGCACTAGGGCAACATCATTCTTGAAATCTGCTGGTGAATAGTTGGGATGCACTTCCTTCCTTTCGATTCCGTACTCTTCGTGGTTCAGTCTCTCGTCTTGATCCCGCACATCCCATTCACCTAATCGGATTTTCATGTTTGCATTTGGTGTTCTGTAATTGTACTTTTATTAACATCACGGCGACTGTGTATGAGACATCACTTACGTGGCTACACAATGAGCCGCTGTAACAACCCACCGACTGGACACGAGAGCTCCACCACAACTCAATTTACGTGTCAGGAATCCTGACTTGATTAGCGCCACTTGCCAGGGATGAGTCGCAAACCCGGTAGAGTGTCCTCCAACGATTCGGTTGGATCTAGTGTACACCTCGCCACAACCTACAAAGAAGCAACAACAAACATTTGGTTAGAAAGCTCTCAAAAGGATACGATCAAAATCATCTCATTATAGCTGAAACTCTCAACGTGTCTGTGTGTGTGTGTCGGAAAAAAACCAAAAACAAAAAAAAAATCGTGCATAGTTCCATGGACAAACTTGTGATTATACTATTATTATTAATTCTGTACCCGGCACAGGTCGATAATCATTATCGTCATAAGGATATCGATCCGCATCCGTCGAAGACGTCGACACTGATGAATGTGGTTTTGTATGGGGCAATGCATAATGATGATTGCTTTCAATATGATGGTCGTCTCCATTAAATGGCGGCGGCAATGGCGGTGATTCGTCATATATTCCGAAATGATTATCAATGTGATTTGTAACTGGATGATGTCCAAAATTGTTATCATGTTCCCATGATGACAGAGATTGTGATAAGGATGGTGATGATGATGATGATGATGAGGATGAGGTTTGATGATGATGTGGTTTTTGTGAATAAATCGGACGTGATGGTGATTGAGATTGAGATAAAGGTTTCTGGACATAATGGGGATAATTATCATATAGTGGTGGTTGTGGTGGACGATGATGATGGTTGTGATGTTGGTGATGGAGTTCTGGATAGATATCATGTAAATGTATTAGGTCACCTGAAAATGGAACTAGTTAGAAAGTAAGATTTCTTTATGTTGCGTTTTTATTATCCACGTGCTGAATATCAAATAAACCTTGAATGATAAATAATAATAGTCAGAAGATAAGTGTTAGTGATTTTCTTTCAGTATGAGTGCGAAAAGTGCACCAGCATTATTTGAATATCTATGAAAACAGAAACTAGATAAAACTGTTAAAAATTTTGGAAACTGACTGTATCCTTAGTAGATTTCTTAGATGAAACGATGAACATGCACCCACAAAATCTTGAAATTCATTTATTCTGTTCTGCTTCGTGTGCCGTTAAGTTATTTTTGAAACTGACTTTAAAATTAAGTGACAGTGGGATACATTTGATGAATTAAAGTACAGTGGGATACATTTTGAGTGGAAACTGATATTTGATATGGCACTCACTGATGGATTTCAGGAACTATTGGCTTTGATATTAATTCAAGATTTTGGTAAAGTTACTTAGTAATGGTGTCATAAGACGCATTCGTACGTGTTTTGTCCCTTCAATTTGTCCGTAAATGATTGAGTTACAAAGGATACATTTTGAAGGATCTAATTAGGAACGATCCAAGAGCACGTTCTTAGGGAATTAGAAGATTCACTCAGTGACATAACCATAAATATTGCTTCTCTCAAAAATGATATCAGTAAAAGTTAAAAATTTTAATTCGGCATTTTGCAATCGTCAGTCAGACCGTGAAGTTACAAAAATATTTTTGTAATTTTTCCGTATTTTCCAAAATGAAATCGAGTTTTTTTTTTTTTTGTAAATCACCTACACCTGAAATGGTCATCGAATGTTGAGGAAATGTATTACAAAAAATATTGTGCAGACACATTTTCAATGTTTGGGTAATGAAAGTTAAGCTTAGTGACCGTGACAAATATGAACATCGACATATCTCGTTCGTTATTGAAGTTTCGATGTTCAAGTCAATCGGATTTACAGATTAAAGTTGGTTAAAGGACAGATGATGATTTTAAATGTGATAAATTCCATTATACTTGGGGCGTGTGCGAAACGATCTAAATGGGGCTGAATTGGCTAATTCTAGAACTTCTTCATTTAGTTGTTTTTGGAGCAGGCTTAACTAATTCTAAGGAGTCTAAAATTTGTTGTTGTTCTTTTGAATTTGTAAACATTAGTTTACATTAATAATAATATACATGGCAATTTCATTTTAATTTTAATTTTAAACATATAAAAATTTCTTAACACCAGTTTCTACAACTTCAAATTCAAGATGTCAAAATTTAGACAAGCAAACCAATTCGCACAGCTTGTCTAATATATTGAAAAGTCATTGGAACGATTCCAATGGAATTCCAATGAATTAGATTTAGATTTAGCATGGTTTTGCACACGCCCTTAATGACGAAAACGTTCCTCCACAAAAAGTGACGAAAATGTTCTTGAAGGTCAGTTGCCTGGAGAAAGCGTGCTTTCTGTTTTGAAAGAATCAAGAGCTGCATGCAATCCCAGACACGAAAATCACCAAAATCTGAATAATGACTCTTGAATTTTTGAAGCCTGCCATGTTACAAAACTAATTTCCGGGTTACGAAACATCAATTATTTCCCCGAAATTAAAAGGAATTGCATTGTACTATAAGTGAAACAATAATTTCGGGAACTTTCTTCAAACGAAGTTGAACCGGAAGTGAAAGGTAGAAGACGAAAAAAAGTTTTTTTTAATTAAAGCTTTTCTTCTCTTTTGTCTTGAAAGCTCTGCCTTCAAAACGAGTGCACTTTTGATTAATTTATTGCCCTTGGGTGCTTAAGAATAAAACAATGAAAGATTTTGTCATAAAAAAATAAACAGAAATTTCACTTTTCATTTTCGCCACAAATTGTATTTCGCGAAAATTTTGAAATTCAAGAAATCAAAATAAAGTTTATCTAAGAAAGTGTGAAGAAAACCAAAAGATAAAATAATAGAATTGACTTATTTAATTCAATTTAACACATGAACGAGGGGTAAAGTAAAAGTTACATGCATTACAAGAATAACATACGATGTAATTGAAGAACGCACTTACAAGACGCAAAATTTTAGGTTTGATTTAACGTCAACAACCTCTTTCAGGTTACTAGGGCATGACTAAATGAAAATCCAAGAAATTGTAAATTCAAAAATCATAAGCTCGACAATTCATTGTTTTAGTTGAAGCGAACAAAATGGTTATCCCTAATAACATCAAAAACATATAAAACATATAAAAATTACACAAGAAAATTGTGTGAATGTCTTAAGAAATTTGTGAAGGAATATATCTTTGAATGATTTCCATGAGTGAAAGTATAAAAGTAAATAAAAATTTTTAT
Source organism: Chrysops caecutiens (assembly GCA_963971475.1). Taxonomy (NCBI): domain Eukaryota; kingdom Metazoa; phylum Arthropoda; class Insecta; order Diptera; family Tabanidae; genus Chrysops; species Chrysops caecutiens. Next base: position 9,827,973 of record OZ020568.1, read on the forward strand.
TTTCTAATCAAACTTACTTGCATTGTGAACAACTCCAAGTTGGGAGTCACTATCGTTTGGTATCTTATCCACACAGCATGACCATATCATACCACCTGAACACAAATCAAGTGGTTTACCTCCACCTAAAACACATGATATCGATAGACCGCATTCGAATTTCTTTCCTTTATAACGGCACGTTTGTGGTATCACTGAAATTGAACAAGAAAAAATAAAAACAAAACAAACAAATTCAAAATTCAAAAATCAAAATTGAAATTTTTAGTAAATTATATTTAGAAAATTGCATCAATTGTACTTCGTCCAATCATATCCATTAGGGAATTTGCTGATATTCCGTAACTATTGAATGGATGTCGTCTGGTGAGGGCTTCCAACAGGAGTAATTCCTGTTCCTGTTGTTGTGTCGGTCCAGCCCACACCACAGGGACATGGAAAAGGACACTAGCTGTTATCCAAATCAAAGAGAACACTGATATCACAAAATGGCTGCACATCATCTTCACAGACACTTTCGAATTCGAAAAATGTAACGGCTTGTAACGGTTTAATCAATAAAATTCATTTTGAATTTGAATTTATTAAATTGTTTCAATTATTTATTTGAATTGAACTGAAACTTCCGGGTACGTCCTGGTCGCGGTGAATTTTCAAAGAAAAAGCTTAATTTCACTTTCACAAAAAACTGAAACTTTTTCATCAACTAAGCTCCGTAAAACGAAACCTTCCGACCCGAGAAGCCTTCAACGAAAAACTAGACTGGAAGATTCCAAGATGGATTGAAGACAATTCCAAAAGAGAATTCAACAGACCATCAACTACTTGTTGTTGTTCTTGTAGTTGATCGTTTAAAAAATCCGTCTTTGGTAGGGATGAACTTCTTAACTTCAACTCTGACGAACTTCTTCAAACTCCTCCAACGCTAAACGCATCGTTAAACGTTTACTCCACATTGTGCGATCATGGTCACTCAGCTGTGACGAAGATGAATGTGGAGTGATGGGGGGGGGGGGGGGGGCAAAAACAACATGGAGGTAAATTGTCACAGTTCTGTAATTAACCGAATTCAAATTGCAGAACAAGTGGAGAAGAAGTGAAATTCTCTTGCAAGTTCATAGCTATACACACTAGCTCCCTCTTGGCCTCGTTGTGTCAATAAGATCTTTGTCAGCGATGATCTAGTGAACCTTTTTTGTGTGGAACCTTTTTTGTGGAGCCCTTCACCGTGAAAAGAGTGATGGTGATCTGAGAAGGGAGAAGCACATGAGGCCAAATGCACTAGAACTCAGAGAAATGGAGTTTTTTCCACAACATCGTCGAATGGCTTTCTTCTGTGGAGACTTTTGGAGACTTGTATTTCGCGGAGATTGTGGAAAGCAAAATACCACGGAACTCGGAAAACCTAAATTTCTTCCTTGTTCAAGATGGTGGAGCGTATTTCTTCTGTGGAGACTTTTGGAGACCTTTGGAGACTTGTGTTTCATAGAGATTCTGTTCGTGAAAAGAAAAATATTACGGAACTAATTGAGATACTAAATTTCCTCCTTTCTCAAGATGGTAGAATGTCTTTCTTCTGTGGAGACATTTATTTGGAGACTTTTATTACACGGAGATACGGTTAAATCGTACATGGAACCTTTCACTGTGGGAAGGAAAATTCCACGGAACTCGGAAAACCTAAATTTCCTCCTTTCTCAAGATAGTGGAGCGTATTTCTTCTGTGGAGACTTTTGGAGGTTTGTGTTTCATAGAGATTCTGTTCGTGAAAAGAAAAATACCACGGAACTATGGCATATACTAAATTTCTTCCTTTCTCAAGATGGTAGAATGTCTTTCTTCTGTGGAGACATTTATTTGGAGACTTTTATTACACGGAGATACGGTTAAATCGTTCATGGAACCTTTCACTGTGGGAAAGAAAATTCCACGGAACTCGGAAAATCTAAATTTTCTCGTTTCTCAAGATTGTGGAGCTGCTTTCTTGAGTGGAGACTTTTGGAGACTTTTACTTCACTGAAAATGCCACCGAACCCGAAGAAACTAAATTTCTTCTTTTCTCAAGATGGTAGAATGACTTTCTTCTGTGGAGCCATTTGGAGACTTGTATTTCATGAAGATTTTGCTTGTGGATCCTTTAACCGTGGAAAGGAAAATGCCACGGAATTCCGAGAAACTAAATTTCTTCCTTTCTTAAGATGGTGGAATGTCTTTCTTGTGTGGAGACACTTGGAGACATTTATTTGTAACGATATTCTGTGATGAAACACAGCCTTTCATTTAATACTTCACCGTGACGAGAAGTGTCTCTTTCAAAACATTTCACTGAAATTTCTTCCTAGTTTGGAGAGTGGAGACTTTTGGAGATTTTCTAATTTTTACGGATAGGATCAGAAGCATTAAAAATTAGGTTCAAATTATTAAACTATTCCATGACCTTTCTATCTTTTAGTATACCACGTTCCTCAATTTGTCGTATGGAGACTTGTGGAGAGTTAGTTGGTGAAACACGAGATTTGGAGGGCATTTTTCGAAATGAGGAAAATTTGTATCTTACCAGAAACGATCACATCCCCCTGTGTATCTGGAAAAATACAAGAAAATTGTTTGTTTGCTGTTACAAACATTAATCTGACAAAATTCATACCTCACAGAGAAGGTATTCCCGTCTCGTCTCACTCAGACCTTTAGGGTTGTGTCTGCTCCAAAATCAGGGCAACTGATCAGCATGACTTCTGTCACTTCTGTGACTTGACGGCTACAAGAGACTCAAAAAGACATATGTATATGACCAAAAATTATGTTAACATGACGTAAATGGTTTATGTCTAAACAGAATTGTCATATTCAAGTCTTTTTGTCTTCTTGAAGTCATTTTGTCACGTCTAATTTGTCAACAGTTCGTCATGTTGGTTTGTGAGATCGAGACTTTGTGGGTCATTTGTCAGATTGAATGGGAAGACATTTGTTGGAATTGCTTGGAAAACTTTTGCCAACAATGCAATTGTGTCAAGAGCAGCTTGGGAATGACAGAAAGTGTGTCAAAAGTTGTGTGGCTTTGTCATAGTCGATATCATTTTGTTGTTAGTCTTATAACATTTATGTCACATCTTTGATGCAACTTCTAGATTGATTGACTTACATACTTTTTGATTCTTGATCATAATACAAATGGAGTAATGTTACGTTAGAAGTCAGTCCTCACTGTTTTGGTTCATGTCATTTTGTTGTTTGTTTGTTAACTTAAAATTTTTTGTTTTATTCGTCAAGTTTTTCGTTAAAACAAAAAGTGACTGATGTTACATCAAAAGTTTGTTTTTGCATTTTGTGTCTCCGTCAGAGTCAATATTATGTTGGAAACAAGTTCCTTGTCATGCTAGAAATCAAAACAAAATGTAATAGTCACTGTGAGTTTGTTGATTGTTCGTTTGTTTGTTATCCTGGAACTAATGTTTGTCAAACAATTTGTGTCACTAAATTTTGTCATAAACGTCATAAAATTTTGTATTTATGTTCATGTTACTTTGTTTTCTGTTTGTTTGTTGTTTGGAACTAAATTTTCTTCGTTGTTGAATAATCATGCAACACTGGAACTAAGTCAAATGTTATGACCAGCTGACAGAAATTACGTGGAAATAAACCTTTGGTTTTTGTGCTGTGAAAGTTCACATCATGTCCGATGGCTGTCATTTTGTTGTTTATTTGCATGTGATGTTGAAATATTCTTATTTATTAATCAAACACTTATAAACGCATAAGTAAGAGTCTCAAAATTTGTTTTTAATTTTATTATTTTTTCATAGTCGTGTCATTTGCGATTCATGTTCGTTTGTTGTTTGTTTGTTCACCAGATTCTGAGTAGGACTTTAGTTATTTGTTTTTGAATTTGTTCTGCGAATGTTTGTAGTTGCGTCAAGTCCTGGTCGTTGTCGAATTGATGTCATTTCGTTCATTGTTTGTTTACTAAAATTGTTACCACATCCTCAAGTAACATTCTGCATAACACTAACTGTCACGTCTTTTAATCCTGAAACGACTTTTATTTATTTTAATTTATTTACAATATGAAAGTTCAATCGACTGTCTCTTCTGGCACCGTTCGTGTCATTTGTCTCTTGTGAAAGTGAAATGTATCTTGACGATAGTGTTTATAACAGAATTGAAGAACAGTTAATGGAGAAAGCAGTCGGTTATCTCGTTGAGTCTTATACACATTCACACAGGTATCTCATGGCGAATACAACATGCAATTGACTTCAAATCAACTTGGATGGGAAACATGTAATTTTGTGCCAATTACTTTTTGTTATTGTCTTTGTTTTCTTGTTGTTTTTCTTGATTATTCTAATCACATGACGTTCAATTGACTTTGTGACTTTGATCATGAACTTCGGCTTGGGAAATGTTCGTTCATGTGATGCGAAAGTTTGTTTTGGTTTCAACTTGTTTTCGTTAGACTTTCTTTTAACTTTTCAATTTACTCTCTATGTCCGTTCAATGTGCTTTTGTGTCTTTTCAGTATCTTTGTCCGATAGATGATATGAGTTTAGTCAAATGGTTTGCAATGTTGTTCGTAATGTCTCTTCAATTCCACCTTTTTGTCATAATTGTCATTCATTCTTTGTCATGTTCGTGTTGCGTTTGTTTGAAGTTATTTTGTCATATTTGTCGTTTCACGTTGCATTGTCAAAATTGATAAAATTGTCTGTTTGTTAAAAAAGATACCTACATTTGTTATATTTGTCAGTTATCAGTTATTTCTTGTTATAATCGTTGTACGTCAATTTTGGTTATTCGTGTCATGTACGTTTTAAGTTATTGTTTTCATATTTGTCAGTTCATTTGCCTTCATTGTCCACGATTTTTGTCTATTCTAAACTGTTGCATTGTCAAAATTGTTGTAATTGTCAATTTGTTAAAGCAGATTTGTTTGTCATATTGGTCAGTCATCATTGTGATGTCATAATTGTTGTACGTTAGTTGTAGTGCCTCTTCTTATGTATCTCTTGTCATGTACATTTTACGTTCGTTTTAAGTTATTTGGTCATATCTGTCAGTTCACTTGCGTTCTTGTTGCATTGTCAAAATTGATACAATTGTCAGTTTATCAGAACAGATACGTTTGTAATATATGTCAATTATCACTTTGTTGTCAGTTCCTGTCATAATCGTTGAAGTCAATTTTATTAACTGTTGTCACATATTATACATTTTACGTTTGTTTTAAGTTATTAACTCATATTTGTCAGTTCATTCGCCTTCATGCTGTCCACGATTTTTGTCTATTCTAAATTGTTGCATTGTCAAAATTGTATTAATTGTCAATTTGTTAAAGCAGATACGTTTTTCATAGTTGTCAGTCATCATTGTCATGTCATCATCTCTTGTCATGTACATCTTGTCATGTATCTCTTGTCATGTACATTTTACGTTCGTTTTAAGTTATTTGGTCATATTTGTCAGTTCACATCCGTTCTTGTTGCATTGTCAAAATTGATACAATTGTCAGTTTGTCAAAACAGATACGTTTGTAATATATGTCAATTATCAGTTTGTTGTCAGTTCCGGTCATAATCGTTGTACGTCAGTTTTGGTAACCCATGTCATGTACATTTTACGTTTGTTTCAAGTTGCTTTGTCATATATGTTGTGCTGTCCACGATTTTTGTCAAATCTTAATTGTTGCATTGTCAAAATTGTTACAATTGTTTGTTAAATCAGATACATTTATCATATTAATATTGTCAGTCATCATTTTGGTGTCATAATTGTTGTACGTTAGGTATAGTGCCTCTTGTCATGTTTGTCTTTTGTCATATTTGTCTCTCGTTTTTGTTACTGGTTTTATTTTGTGACATTGTTATTATTGTCACTCTTGTGTCTCTTGAATGTTTCTTCTATATTTTGTTGCAATCCAAAAATTTGTTACAAAAGTTTTTCGTCATGTTTATTGTCAATTAGTTTTTGTACCTTTTGTCACATATGTCACGTTGCGTTTTCGTTACTGAGATTGTCAAGTCTGTGTCACGTTACCAATATTTGTCCGTTCATGTTGTCAGTTTGGTGTTGCTGTTGTGTTTGTCATTCTTATATCTTACGTAGTCACAGTTTATTGAATTTTCAAGTGCCTCATCGTCATCTCTTACGAATAATTGTTTGTTATTTTGTCATTTCCGTCATATTTCATTTCTTGTTCATTAGTCGAATTCGTATATATAAAATTATGTTTCGTTGTCTTATATAAAACAGTCCAAATATTGTTTCGTAACATTTTGGTAGCGCTTTGTTGTCCATTGGTGAAATGTTTGTCGAATGCATCCTCTATTTGTTGCATGTTGTACGATTTCGTCATTTATGATTCGTCATGATATGTCACGTTTGTTTCCTGATTGTCCGGGTTGTTTTTGTTTGTCGTCACTTTTGTCCAAGTTCAGTCAGTTATTATTATTCTGTCAGTTATGTTATTTCTTATATTTCAAATAAAGTCACTAATTTGTTTTGTAACTCATGTCAAAAGTAGGTAGTTTCGTTACTTGAACTACATTTTTGTCTTTGTCATTTGTCGCTTGTCATAGTCTTTTTTGTCAATGGTTTGCTTACTCCTTTTGTCATGTTACTCGAATTATCATAGTACTTTGTACATTTTAGTCTTCAATGTCAAATATGTATCTTCAAATTGTCAGTTTGTCACTTTTCTGCCACTTTACAAGTTGCTTTTTGTCAAAAATTTGTTTGGTTTGGTTTGGTTGAAGTCTTATTTGTTGCTCTTTTGGAAAATTAAAAATGTTATTTTGTCACTTTGTCATATGTGTTTTGTCTATGTTAATGTTCCGTTCCTATAGTCCTTGTCATTTGCCATATGAGTCTGTCATAGTCCTTAATTTATTTGTATGTACCTAACTGCGCAACTCAGTGAAGTCCTCAACGTTTGTTGTAAATGTTCAAATGTCTCTTTGTTCGTAAATTGTTTATTGTTCGTGTCACATGCGATTCATTTGCCATTTTTGGAAGTTCAAGCCCTGTCATGTCCCTCAATTAGTCCACTTTAACTAACGGATATGTGTCTCTGCCCTGTACCTTTCTGTCCATGTTGCATGTCTCTTATTTCAGTATGATGTGAAATAAGCTTTCTACGTCAAACTGTCATTTTAATTTTGTTTCTTGTCTTACGTCTAGTCATTTCATTTATGTTTTGTTCAAGTAATTTTCAGTTAAGTTGAATCTAATTTCCCTGAATGCCCCCCAGAGGCATCTCATGAACTTAGTGGATAATGGTGTGGTCGTTATCATATCCGCAAGCTTTAAGCTCAATCTCATCCAAGTTAGAAAGTGCAATTATGCGATCTGTGCAGGAAGTAACTGAATTCGAGAAAATCAAAATTTTGACAACTTGAATTGGCCACAATTTTCTCAGCATGGAAACCAGAAAAAGTTAAAAAATTTATTCTCTTCAATACAAAAAGAAACTTAAGAGAGAAATTAAAATTTCATGAATTTAAAAAAATTCTACTGTAATTAACAAAGTCAAGCGGTTTCTGTAGAAACGTTGAGTTCAAGTTTAATGATGGTGCGATTAAAAAGTTGGTTTTGGGGTAAAATTTGATATTTGTCTCGTGATTTTTTGTTTGTGCTACTTGTGGAGCAGAGAAAGTGCATAATTAGTGGGTAATTTCAATAATGTCGTTCACTTTCCATGATTTTGGGTCGAATTCAGCTTTAATTTCTGGGTGGTATTTATGAACAATAGTTTTTGGGGGAAACATTTGCAACATTCACAAAACGATCACCATTAAAATCACAAAAATCCATTCAAATTCCACTTTAAAATGAAAATTCAAAATAAACGCCATCTGTTTGTCTTTCTACGAAAATTCAATTTAATGCGACACGAATCCACTCCACGTGAAATTGTCACTTGCCACAACTCACTATCACAATGCCATGTTGGTTGACCAAAAGTCCCACAAGAGGTCCTCGGGGACCTGTTGCTGTCATTAAAGACTCGCTACTGAATGATCGTCCAGCTTGGAATTGAGGAAACTCACGCAGAAAAAATAGAAATGGCGGGTGCACCCTCCATTCAGGAAGTTTCCACAGTTCATTCCATAATTTGTTCGCGTCCAAAATGGCAGCGTCACTTTGTGGTCTTATGGAGGTACAGATTGCGATCCAAATTGGCGGTTCAGGTTCTGTCGCAACTGACAGTTGTGAATGTGACAATAAAGTTGATCAAGGCAAGTTGTCACGTCTAATCATGCGGTTCCAATTTAAACAAATTAAAAATTATAAAAAATAACGCAAAAAGAATGAAATAAAAATGGCTGTGTTAGGAAAACATATAAAATTGTTTAAAGTTTAATGGTGGAAAACTTTCTTTTCCGAATGATAGCTTTCACTTTTACTCAATTTGCTTTTCTTTATCACATTTTTTATTTCTAGCCATTGGCAGACTTGTTTATCATTCCACAAATTGGTGAAATGTTGCAGAGAACTTGTTGTCGTTTAATTAATTTGAGTTCATTAAAGTCATAATCAAACATAATCGCTATGAAAGCATATTTCAAGCGAGATAAATAGCTTCATTCTTCGTGAGGAAATTATTAAATTTATGTCACTTGTCATTGTTACGTGTTAAAATTGTAGTTCCGACTGATTTCCGACTGAATTAAGTTTTCCGTCTGAATTTATTATATCTTGATCATTCGATTCTAGAGGAATGTCATTTGTGTCCTACACTCTTTGTCAGTGTATCTTGTGTCATTTGTCACAATCTGCTGTTCGCGATCTTAAATACTTGGTTCTAGGAAATGTCACCTTTGTCTGTTATGTTGCTTTTGAAATGTTTGTTTAAAGTTTGTCATATTGTTCTGCTTTCTGTCTTCTCGTTCCCTAAATAAAAACTGTAGCACCTGAATATCGTCAAAACAACGTATATCCTAATTGTTTGAATCTAAAAAATGTCATTTGTGAAATGTTCGTTTGTCACTTTTATTTGTCAGATATCGTGGTGTTATGTGTTCTGATTCGCTGATCTTTGTTAAAAGTCTCTTATGCCAATCCTGCCATTTGTGAAATGTTCATCAGGTAGTTGTCATTGTTATTTGTGTCTTGTCTCTTTGTAATATAATATCAAAAAAAAAAATTTAAATTGTTCAAAAATGTCAAACACAAATGTGTCCCGCTTCTGTAATCCTTCGGTCTTGTTGTGTTTGTCATGTCATGTTACTTGTGTCCATTGTTACTGTCATATTGTTATTTAGTCAATTGTAATTGGTACTGATTGTTTACTTATTGTAAAATGTAATTTCTGTCATTATTGTCATTTGCGAACTAATGTCTTGTGTCTTGTCTTTTTGTCGTATCTTGAATTGTCAAATCATGTCCTGAATGTTTGTTTCTACAGAATGTCCTTCTTGTAGCTTGTGTCATTTGTGAAATGTTCGTCACAGTTCTCTCATTGTCCCACATGTCAGCGGTAATGACTTTAGGTTGTTAGTATGGTCAAATAAAAATGTGTCCTGTATGATCGTCATAATTTCGTCCTTTCAGTTTATGTATACATCACCAGTAAATGTATACTGTTACAGTCAAAATTTTATCTGTTGCTTTGTATACAAACCATCTGGTTCTTAGGTGTCATAGTTTGTCAGTTCATAGTAATTTTGTTTGTTATTGATCTTGTCATTGTCACTGTTGTTCATTTTGTTACTAGTTACTTTATAATTGTCGCTTCAGTCATATGTATAATTTACGTTCAAATTGTTCCATCTAACATTATTGTCGTTTGTTATGTTAATATGCTAATGTCGTTTGTTGTATTTTGTCTAATGAACAATTTCATGTTCATTTGTTGCCTTCATGTTAAGTGTTTCCGTTATTGAGTTTTCTCAAAGTCACAGTCTAGCGTTGGTCGTTTTGTTTTTCTGATTTTGGTAGTTCGTGTCAATTGTTGTATTTGCGTTTAGTACATGTCTCATTTTGTGATTTTGTCACTATTGTCATTTATGTCATTATTGTCATATATATCCCAATTGTCTAACTTTCACGTCTCTGTAAGTATTTCAATTTCTTAGGATTCTGTCAGGTCTAATGTTGGTTTTGTCATATTGTCCATTTTGTTTCTTTCTAGTCACAGATGTCAAGTCATTTTCAATAGTTCCCTTACGTTACAGTCATGTTGTGAGTTAATCAATTCTTTTTCTAATCCGTCACAGATAAGTCTAATGGTCGTGTCTCTTTGATGTCAGTTGTCAATTAGTAGTTATAAATGTTTAATAGTTTAATAGCTTTACTGTCGATTAAGTTGTATGTACTTAATGTATTACATGTTCTCTTTTAGTCGTTTGTCCAAGTCAATTTCCAGGTCAAGTTCGAATGTGGATCGTAGTGTCATGTACGTATTATTGTTCGTTGTTGATTGTCAGTTTTGTTGATTTGTCTATTGATGAAGGTTTAATATGATAATATGCCAGTAATGCGTTACAGATTGGTCAAATTTAGTTCAACTTTATTTGTTAAATGTAATGTCCCTTTGTCATATCAGTCTTCAATACAGTCCAGAAACAAGTCTTCGTTTAAAATGTCAATTGATTTTGTATGTTTACGTATCTAATAGTATTCACTTGGGTCCATTTACCTAACTTGTCATGTTTCGTATAACGATGAATTTCTTTCTCTAATTTGTATTATTTGTAGTTATAAATTTGAATTTTGTTTCACAAACGTCAGAAACAATAAAAGATTTTCCTCAAACCCAAAATAAACAATAATATAAACTTATTAGCAAGAAATCGTGGTAATTGCATGATTAATTACGAAAAGGTGTATGATGCAACTCAAACAACATGGCGTGCAGACACGCAACATTTCGTAGAAATACGTAAGAAACAATTTCCGCGGAGAGAAAAATGTTTTCCGTGGGAAAACGCATTTCAAAGGAGAATTTTCTTTTAATTAAGGAAATCATCAAGGGAGAAGCATCTAACAAACATCCAACAAACATCAAGGGAACAATGGGAATAATTGAAAACAATTCACCTGTAGTACTTTATAATGTAAAATTTTTTGGAAATATAGTTCTCTCAAGCAAACAAACATCAAAGATACATCAAAGAAACATCAAAAGAAACACAAAAATTCAGGCGTCCACGTTCACATTTGAGCAAATTTCTCCTTTACAACACGGACAAAGCAGCAGTGTTCAAAGATCAAAGAAACACCAAAGATACAGCAAAGAAACAATTTTTTGGCGTCTACTTACAGTCGAGTTCATCGAAAAACTTAGCTTCCTTAGGGAGGTTCTTACTAATATCACTTTTGAGTTTATCATCAACTAACTTGTTATATACATCATTGTAGCTAACACCTGAATCAGAGCAAGAGACAATCGAACAAAGTCTGAGCAACATCAAACATGTTGTTGTTGTTGTTGTGAACACGATCAAATCGATTCGGAATGTTTTCATTTTACAAAACGTTCAAGTCAGTTAGTTGACTTTAGTTATTTATGTCAATATCACTAAGTTTCACTTTACCAAGATTTCGCTACAAACCACTCCATCACCTCCACAACAAACAGTCAGGTCAAAGTTCGAAATCATCAGGTTACCACCTCAAACAAATTTCACTTTCGTTCATTTCCACCCATTGTTGACCTTTTTAAAATTGATTTGAAATTGAAATTGAAATTCGCGTTGAAACTGGACCACGATCCACTTGCCCGGACATCGTTCAAACACAAAATGAATATAAATTTTTTAATTTTTATTTATTTTTCATTTATTAAAACCGTAAACCGTGAACTAATAATTATTAGTCGCAACTACAAAGCAGTGAGCCGACAAATTGTTGCTTTTGACCAACAGAACGCGACTGACGCCAAATCGATCGTGGCACAGCCAATACCCGCTCGATTGGAAAGTGAAATGAAATGAAAACTAAAAATATCAAAATGTCGGCTTAACGTGATCCCCAACAGTTGGAGTTTGGGGAAATTTCCATTCGACGAGACGTCACGGAAGAAAGTTCAAATACAACTGCACCCAGTTGTCGAGGTTACTTTCTTCTTAACGGCCTTAAACAAGATACAACTCTGTTCAAGAGATGCAAGAAGCTGCAACTCCATTTTGTTCCACTGTTGGATGTGTTGCATGTCCGTGTGTTGGGTTTTTGACGGTCAAACGGCGACTCCACCGAGAGGGAAAGTGTGAAACTCATGCCTCTTTGTATCAAATCTCTCTGAGAAAATTTTATTCATTGTATTATAGTATATTTTAATATCTTGAATTGTGAAACACTGCTCCGAAACGAGATGGATTTCGTATTCATGCCCATACACCTTGCGGTATCATTATCACCGGTTTATTACAGTTTTTTTTGAAATTTTTACTCATTTTCTTGTGAAAGTTTTCACATCTCACATCCTTGTTTAATAACTAACCAGTGAAAATCTGGTTTCACGCCAGTTTTAATGGCAGTAATAAAAAACAAGTGCAAGAGTTGATGATCTGTCAAAATTATGACAGGAACAACTCCTGCTTTTATTCACCTTTTAATGGATGGTAATATGCAAAACCAATGCATGCACCCCCAACTGTCAGTTTACTTCTTCGGTTATTGGTAATCTGTCAAAATTGTGACATTTTTATAGACTCCTGACAGTATGCAATTCACTACTTTAGTTCTGAAGGGTTCCATGGTTTCTTATTTCTCTTGCGGAGGACGAGATGAAGATTTAATGATCTGCTAGAATTATGAAAGGAACTACTCTTACTGGTATGCCATCAGCAATTGACAAATTAGAGGCACTCTGCTTTTATTCAGATATCAATTTCTAGCACTCCTGATTGCATGCAATTATCCAGGACCACCGTTTGTATCCCCAACTGTCAGTTTACTTCATTGCTTGTTGGTGATCTGTCAAACTTGTGACATTTCTATCGAATTCTGAGAGAATGGAATTGACTACTCCAGTTCCAAAGGGTTCCCTGGGGTCTTATCTCTTATGTAGAACTGTAATTTTCGATTTGACAGGTGAAATTATAGTTATTCTCACCAGCTTACTTCAAGAATTTCGATCTGTCAAACTTGTGACATTTCTATGACTCCTGATTGTATGCAATCCACTAATCAAGTTTCAAAGGGTTCCCTGATTTCCTATCTCTCTTGCTGAGGACGAGATGAAGATGTCATGAACTTTCAAAATTATGACAGGAATTACTCCTGGTCCTGGTCCTGGTAGATCTGTCATTTTCGATTTGACAGCTAGTAGCAATCATGATTTCAAATGTCAAAATTGTGACATTTCGAGGACTCCTGCTTGCATGCATGTGAATTTAAAGTCAATCTCATCACTTTCCTTCATTGCTTGTGACAGCTGTCAGACAACAACAAGAAGAATCAGCAATCTGTCAAAATTGTGACATTTCTATTGACTCCTGGTTGTATGCAAATTCCTGGTTTCTTATCTCTCTCACTAAGGACGACATGAAGAAGTCAGGATATGTCAAAAATCTTTTTCTTTTGGAATCTAGGTACTACTTGTTTGAAATTTGACAACTGCCTCAAGCGGGAAATCCCTATAGACTTTGTCCTGATCAAGTTACAACGCCACAAGAGATCGCATCTCGAAGTGATTTCTCCCTGAGTCGTGACCTCATTTCCAAGCCATTTTGGTGTCAATTCACTGAACCGTGTAATGGCATCCACATTGAATTGAATTGAAATAAATTGAAATTGATAAACACAAAATTGACAAATTGAAACAGAAGTTTTTGTTGACGGAAGCCGAGTGAAATTGAAACGTTATCCAGTGGCAAAAATTTCTAGAATTAAATGAAATTAAAATCACACAAAGCTCAAAAATGAAAGTTGATCAATCTGAAATAAAATCAAATCGGATAAAGAAATGTTTAATAAATCGTCGTGGACAAGTTTCATAATCTCGTGCTTATCCAACATTAACCGTATTTGGTTGCAATCAAATCACATTCAATTTCTCTTTACCCCTTGAAAAACTACTGCTTTTATTAGCAACATTCAAGGCTCTCCAAGTTCAACCGGGCAAGTTTAACTTCAAAGTCAATTTCAATTTTTGGTGAAAGTCAAAATTTAATCTTGACATTCGAAGTTTGAGCGAGTTATGTTGTCGTCGAAGAAAATGCTGTTTCACAGTATAAGATAAAGATAAAGATTGTCATCGTGAAAGTCAATCTGAAGTTTACAATTTCTCAGAAAGTCAAATTTCATTTTCACTTTCTTCCAAGACGACTGTGACGACGACAACGATCAACGATACGATCCACCGCAGAGTAAAAGTGAAAACACACAAAACGTGAAATTGAATTAATATATTATTAATACATACAACGAAAAAACTTATAAATACATTCACAATTTGTTGATTCACTAATAAACTTAACAAGTACAAAAGAATTAGATTAATAAATCAGTTAGTTCACAAATTATTAACAAAAAACACAAGAAACGTCCCAATTTCGGTGGATTTCAACACAAATTGAACGGCTAATCGCTTTCAACTGATCAATTCAACCTTGGTACACCACGTCTTGAATCCACTTCGACGTCTTCTGGATGTCGTGGTAAATCCCCGGCTGGTGGTCTATGCCGCAACCGAACCCGGCGCTTGTTATTCCAATTAGAGTGTAACGCCCGCGTTCCTTTACGATTAACGGTCCGCCGGAATCCCCTTAATGTTTTAATTAAATTGCATAAATTCGGGCGTTTTTAAATCATCAAAATGAAATTTTCTTGATTTTCCACGAATTTTTCTCATTTTACTTAAATTTAATAGAGTTTTCAAATTGAAATATTTTTAAAATTTATTTTTCTTCGATTCTTGATAGTTTGAATCCTCCATAAATGTTTATTTATGGTGAAATCAATGAAAAATCATCAAACACGTTTAGTGATTTGGGTAGTACAGTGAGGTTCGGAAATGTTTGTTACGGAGTAGAATTAAGAATTCCCATTGTAATAAGTGCAAATTGCCGGTATTACCAATTTACCTAAACAAGCATCTTGATGTCCATCAGAGTGTCCAGCACAGAACATTTCCGGAAACAATTCCACGTTAATAAGTTTACTTTCGTGCCATTTAACACATTCACTAGCACCTGGAAACGGAAAAACAGTCACAGTGACTTCAAGTTGAAGGGAAATGTGTTCATGTCACTTACTGATAATAGGAACCGAAGCAGTTTGTAGGATATTCGTGCCAGAATGGCCCATATTGGCTTCAGTCTTGCCCCATCCGGCGATGATTCCCTTCCTGCCGGTGAGTTCCATAGAACGGACTGGAAGACAAATTGGAAGGATGTGGTTCCTGGAATGAGTCCAACATGAAGAGATGAAGATTAACTAACTAGTCGTTTACTCACATGTAACTTGTGGGTCGTGCCAATCTCAATAGAGCCAAGTCAAATCTGTCTGGTTGGGTCATTCGGAACTGGAATCTGGGATGAATGATTTTCTGCAGGACACGATGTTTCTCTGACGGAACTGGTTCATGAATCATCCCAGAATTTTGTGTGTCCAATTCCCCCAAAAACACCATGATGTCCTGGAGTCGAGCTTGCTGGATGCAATGAGCTGCTGTCGCTACATAGCTCCGTGACACCAAGACTCCCCCACACTGGTACTCGGCAATCCGGATGTGGGCTTGCCATGGGTACTCTGCGAACTTGGCAGGACGTCCTCCAATGATTCGCTTCTGGATTGTATTTTGTGCTGTTCTAGGAACCCCACAATCAGGCTGTAAGTGGGACACAGTTAGCACAAGGGATAATCTCGTCAGTAACTTTCACTTACTTGTTGGAAAACTTCATTATCATCACGTCGCCTTAATATACTACGCTTTGGAAGGGCTGGGGCTCTTTTGAAACTCGCCAAATTCCCGTCATTCTCTGATACACAACACGAGAACAACCACTTGTTACCACCACATCCCTGAACATGCTTGCCACCTTGTAGCCAACAGGAAAAGGATAATTTGCAAGGACGTACCACGTTCTGGTGAACACATTCAGATGGCAGCCCCAGAACTGTATGAATTATGCCTAAAATTATCAACTCAATATTTGTTATTACTTTACCACATCATGAACTTACTTGATTCAGCTATTGTAGGTAGGAAATGTATTACAAGGAACATTAATTGCCATGACAGCATCGTTTACTTAAATCCATTTAAAATTTATTTGAATTTTTTTCTCATTATATTAAATTATCACAAAATAATTGGCATCGGGAAACTGTGAAAAACTGAAATTCAAATTTAGTTTCTTATGGCTCCTTCTTACTTTAACACAAGAAGTCCATCACAAGTCTTCCAGAGATGAATCTTGTCTCCCTCTAAATTTAGCTGAAGAGGTTTATGGAAAGACATCTCAAGAAACCTCAGCTGCTGTACTTTGTCCAGAGACAGAATTCTGGGAATTTTGGAATAAATCTCTGGGTACAACCTTCATGCTCCGCAAAACCAATTCGTCTCAAAAGTGATTTTGAATTGATTTCCAGATTTTGAATGGGAATTGGATAGAATCAAGAATTGGCTTGACTGCTTCTTAATTTATATCAAGAAGTCTGTTACAAGGCTTCTGCAGACTTGAAGATAGTCTTAAGGTAAGATTCTGCCAGATGACCTTGATATCGAGAGATGTGGGCGACAGAAAAAGAGAACGTGCTCAAGACCGAAGAGGAGTTGCCTCAAAACTGAGTCTTAGTTCTGTAACCCAGTTGCGTTATTGACTGCACTGCAACGAATCTATGTTAACGTGTCTAACCAGAAAGATAACCAAGAAACAACCAAGAAACAACTGAGAAGAATAAGTAGATGAAAGCTGGTTTTCACTTTAATGTTCTGACTATGGACAACATGAGATGAGGAATTTTCCAACTCTCTCAACAAAATCACAACTTCAAAGGTTACACTACAACTTCATTAAGATATTCACAAGAAAATGAAGTTATAAAAAATTCAAAATTAAAAACATAATCACATCAACTACCGTGAAAGTATAATTTTGTTAATTAAGGTCGCTTGATTTACTGTTAATTAAATTTTATTTTATAAAAATCACTTGAACACTTCAAAGATCACTTCAAGACTGTAAAATGCTGCAAGACAATTTCCTTGAGATGCGTCTCAGTTTTTAAAGAATCACAGAACCCATAGAAATGCTTTTAACATCAATTTACTTAAACACACCGGCCAAATGCAAACTGTACCACAAACTAAATTGATTCAATTCGTTCAATTCGATTGGATTCAATTCAATTCGATTGGATTGGATTGGATTACTTGATGCCCAATGGCGGGGTTTTCTTAAACTAGTAACCGAGTTTTCTTCTTTACCGCAAAATTGTTAAAATTGATATGCTTTCTTTTGAGGTTAACTAGGTAAATATTTCTGGAACACTTTTACACGGAATTTGCTCTTAATTTATATTACTATTATTAACACAATTATAATTTCATAAAACATTTCACGCGGTACCGCTCACAGCAAAACATCAAACTCAACTGATTCTTGTGCCCACTCTGTGTAGCACCTTGATGTAGACCAGGTGATCTTAATGGAACCACCATCATCTGTGCTACACATGGATGGACATGAAGTGTTTAGTATCTCAAAAATGCTGACATATGACTATACCATATAATCGAAATTGGTTTTCTTCATTTGACTCTCTTCTGCGTCTCTCATTTCGATCATTGTAGATTTGTCAGAATTTAACTGTTCTTCTGTTCTTTGGTAACATGCTTTTCTCTTCTGTTGATCACTACAGATGAATTCTATAGATCACCTTACTGTTTCTGTTCCATCACCGGTTATGACTCAGAGACAAAGCGTTTTAAATTTTGAATGTTTTATACAAATCGAATATATGAATTTTAAGAAATTTCTTTAATTATTCGAAAACATTTTTTTACTGGAACGGAATGGAATGTGCCGTTCTGGATAAGAAACACTAATGGAACTATTCAGAAGCGAATAATTTTTTGAAAGGGCAGCATTGTTATGGAAGAGACTGGAGCGCCACATCCAATTGAAAGGCACTTGTGCACCTGTCCAAGTAACACACACACAAAAGTCTAGTATGCAATTCAGATGGAATTTCGCTTCCATGTTTTTGTGTCATATTCAATTGAATGTTGACACAGAAACCGGTTTCTTGACAGTTTGCATTTGGATGTAGACGGTTCAAAGTTGAAGGCAAACGGAAACATGTAATTTGGCGAATTGCTCATAGCTGGCTTTGAATAAAGATTGATGTGTCGATAATGAAGATGGCTTACGAGTGTCTGGCGTGACACAATTTTTTCTCATGTTACTTCATAGCTTCTCCCATGATGAGTGACAACTCTGTGACTCTGAGTGATAAATTTTGGCCCCTCTTCTAGAGTCTGTCACATGTGGTAGAATCACCTACTCTTGCCAGTTGACCTTACGATCTAGAAATGATCACACGTGGCTCATATAATGTGCCCACTGAAAAGGATCACTAATCAAGTTTGATCACCCTGTGGTTATTTTCCAGTGGTTCCTTATAGTGGATAAATATTTCAGTTTTAAGAAAGACACATCTTCTATAAATAAAGAAAACATTTATTTACAACTGACAAAAAGGTTTTCAGTTCATTTTAAGTTTACGAATATATTAAACTGTTGACTATAAAGTGCTTGGAAGCATTACTAAAGACAAAAACGAAAATTTTATATCAGTGTAAAATCATTAGCAGTAACAACAAAAAAATTAAATTTACAAAATCTATTATTCACAATATTCCCGATAACTAATTGAATTTTATTTGATTTATACACTGTCATAAATAATTATTAATTTATAACTAATAAACAAATAATATATTAATTAAATGGTAACGAAAAAATTACACCAACCACGACGACGTACGTTATGGTTGTCCGTCATTGCGTGAATTTTTAATAAATTTAATTTAATTAACTTATTTACAATAAATTGATTTCGTTTATCAATAATATTTTTAATAATTTTTCTATTGAAGAAGTGAAGGAAAGTGCTTCGCATTAAGAATAAATTAAATTTATTTGAATTTTTTTCATATTTTAATTTTTTTAAATTTTCTTTAATTTCTACAGAAAATAATTTAAATACAATTTCACAGAAATGTATTTTTAAGTATCTACAGAACAACGTCCTTCTGAGCATTTTCTCAACATTTTCTTGAGAATTTCTTGAGAATTTCATTCTTGTTCTTATACATGATTAATAAATTAATAACTCAAAAGGACCTAGGTTGATAAGTTAACTACGTAGGATATCCAGTCGACAGTGTAGGGAACACGATGGTAGATGCCAGGTTGTCCTCGAGTAGCACAAGAGTATCCAGCAGAGACGACACCTAAAAGGATATTTGTTAGTAATGTGAAGGAGTCACTGCAAGGATATGATGAATGTCACAAGGATAAAAACCGACATTCACACATTTTGCAGTGAATCCTTGCGGAAATCGGGAGAATCCAATTGGGATACGAACCAATCAAGTACCACCGGCCATTTTTCTCGTGCATCAATGGTCCACCAGAGTCACCTTGACACGAGTCCTTTCCGCCATTTCTGTATCCAGCACAGAGCATTTCCGGGTAAATAACAACGTTAATTCCATTGGAACGATGCCACCGTTCACAAACCCTGGAAGAGATACAACAAGAACAGTTCCAAATAATCTCAAATCGGCTTAAGGGCAAACCTGTTCTCCACAACTGGTACATCGACTGCTTGAAGTGTTTTCGGTCGTAGACGTGATCCTGGATTCAAGGCACCCCATCCAGCTGCCCAGCCGAACTTACCTAGGAAGTCCTCGTTCTTCTCCGGCAGACATATTGGAGCTTAAAGAGCGCAAATTTATTCGAGTCATAAGAATTTGGGGAAAATATATTTGTCTTAATTAGCAAATAGGTAAAATCTATACCGATATGGGGCATAAAGTGGACTGGCCGCTCTAGTGTCAGCACGGATATGTCGAATCTATCTGCTTGAGGGGTGAATTTGAAGTACGGATGGACGTCTATCTTGCGGACTCCGAATGTGTAAGCTGGCAATGGCTCTACTGCTGAGTTTATCACGTAGTCCCCTAGAGTGACATGCACTTGGCGTGGACTCGCTCGCGCTACACAGTGTCCTGCTGTCACAACATGACGACGCGATACAAGCGATCCACCGCAACTAGAATAAAATAAAACATATCATCAGGTCATTTCATTTAAAAATCTGAAAATTCAAAATGTTTCCCACTGTAGATTCAAAAATGTTTCCCACTGTTAACAGAAATAATGACGGAAACTTTACTCAGAAATGGAAGGTGGCTGCAAAAGTAACTCAGCGACAAACAAAACAGTGACATACAAATGTGTTTCATGATTTGGTGGTGATTTTGCAAATGCGTCGTTAGAAAAATTAATCAAGGTTTCATTAGGGTTGCTGCCTTATCAAGTTACAATAACATCTTTACTTTTTGTTAGTGACATTTCCCATTAAACTCTTGAGAGGATATTCAAATTCATTTCAAGGAAATGTACATTTAGCTATCTTGATAATCCTCAACAATAAAGTGTACAACGACCCACAAGCGGCTCTTTACTGAATTCAAGATATTCATGAAGCTATTTCGGAAAAGTCCACGTGAATAGCCCTAAGAGGTTCCTTGGGAGTCATAAAGACTCGTTCTTCTGTCCTACTCCCACTGTGGCCATGAACTTTTGTACGAGCTTCGGAAAAAGTGAATTTCAGTAACACTTTCTCCACTGGAGCAGTGCGCCTGTTGTGTGCCGCCATTGTACCATGACAAAATCGCGGTTTCAATTACCAACTGTTCCTCATCTCAAAGATGTCACTGTTGACATGATACTGTCATGAATTCAAGATGGAGTTAGAGTCATGAATCTGATATAAATTTAATTCGTGTTTTGTAATTGTTACTACAACGAAACGAAACGAAACGATGAAATTACAAAAAGACATTTTCGTCAACTTTCAACGGACATTTTAAAGAAATCTTTAAGTAAAAATTGTTATGGAAATTTTCACATTTTCCACAAAATGACAATTTTATTTTTTATTTGGAGATGAAAGTTTAATATTTTTTCGTTTTTGTGAAATTTCACATTTCGGTGAAATGATTTTATGTTTAACAATGTAACAATAAATTTTTTATGTCATCACAAGAGCGTG